>JAPMOB010213242.1:0-12100 GCA_029875015.1 Lepomis gibbosus | reverse complement strand
GTCGCAGTGTTTTTATTTTACTCTGTTTGCTTCTGTCCTGGTTCTGTTTCTGCACTGACAGGATGGGGTAATGGAAAATGGCCAAGGGGACTCAGCTCACTGCAACTTAAAGTTGTTAAAGTTTGATATTTTGGGAAATGTTCCTATTCGCTCTCTACCCGAGAGCTGGATGTTCACATTGGCTGTGCTCCATGTGTATAACGTCTGTTCATGGTAGTTCTATGTTTATTTGACATTTATCTTAGTTCGGCCTTGTTCTGATTTTTAGCTGTAGGCTACGTCTATTTCTGTCACAGTTTGGGTTTGTTGCTCTGTGTTTCTGAGTTTTAGATCCGTTCTCTTTCCCAGAGCGTCAAATAGCTACGCTTTGTCACATCTTTTGGCGTCTGGTACAAACGCGCATGGCGAGCTTTCNCGTCATAGTTCAAGACTAAAAGAACAAGTAGTAAAGTACGGCCCCGTGTCCACCAAAGCGTTGTTTTCTGACGCCAGCGTCTTTTTTCAAGTCATTCCAATGGGAGCGCTGCGTTTTTCCAAGCTGGTAAAAACAGCAGGAGCGTGACGAGGCGCGGAGCGTCTTTTCGGCACGGGGCGGTTTTTTTCAGTCGCCGAGAGTTGAAGAATGTCCAACTTTGGGAAAAACGCTGCGCACATCACTGTCACTTTTTACCCAGCCGTCCAATCACGGTGCAGGAGGGGCGGGACAACCGAGCACATCCGATTGTGAACGAAATGATGGGCCCGCTCGCCAAGGTGGGCGTTTTCAGAACAGCAGGTGGCGTTTTCATCTGGCAAAAAACGCTCCGGTGGACACGGGGCCTAAAGAGCAGAAAAGTCAAAATAAGGAGGCTGCTCAGGACAAAACCTGGACTCGTTTCCCGTGAGAAAGAAAAACTCAACACTGGTTCCTTTTCGTGACGTTAAGTAACTTTAGTAGACTAAATAGCGTTAGTTAACTTCACTTCAGTCTCTGTCCAATCGGCGTCTTCAGTCGAGTGTGCAAAGTAAGTTCCGATCCGACTAATGAGATTTTTATTCTGGACTCACTGACTGACTTTGCCATCCCTGGAGCCAGAAAACAGCAAGCAAAGGCAGAAAATGTTGAATATGCTGGTGGGAAAAGAGTATTTATGTTTACATGTATGTGCTGTAGGCAGAAAAGTGCAGATCGTGTCCCACTTCTGTCTTAATCGCTGCTCTGTGTGATGATTCATTAAAAACAAGAGAATACTGACTCCAGTCACTCAGTGTGGCCGACTTAGGTCCATTTTAAGCTTGAATCTGAGAGCGTACGCTGACTCCTGCTTTCTGCAGCATCAGGATCTACAGACGACAGTGTGGCGGATCTGCAGGCTGATTCACTTCTGTGTGCGTTTCCTTTTGAGCTGGGGATTCAGCCTCTGCGGCCAGCTTGACACCCTTTCCTCTCTGTTTCAGAGAATTAGAGTTGTTTACTTTTTGTCCAAAGCATTTTTTGGCAGAAACCACAAGTTTGGTATCCAGCAAGTGAGCGTGGCGAGCCGGAGGCATCTGCTACTGTGTGCACTGTGGTTCTTTCACTATTTGAGCATGCAGGCGTTTTGGTCTGTATTGTATGTAAATGCGTAGTGTGCACACGTACTGCCTCATTTACACAGAGTCACCTTGGGTGTGACAGCTGTCCGAAGGCGTCCAGGAGGGATCGAGATCTGATCAGTTCAAACCCCTTCTGGAGGTGGTGCTTTAAGGTGCATCCGTTTCTCCAAGATGCATTTATCTTTATTTCATGTGTGCCTCTTTATATTCACTATGCGTTCTTTACTCTGTGCAAACAGCCTCTCTGAGTTTCACCCCTGTGGCAACGGCGGACGAAATGACATGGAAACTAGCCGTCATTCTTCCCACTGACTCTCTCTGGGTCAGATAGTGGCGAGACTTTGAGCGCTCGTAGTTCATAAATACACTTTATCCATGTCTTTCTGGATAGTTGCAGGTTAGCTGTTAGAGCTATTCTTCTTCTTCTGGTGTTTTTGACAGTTACCAAACAGCTTCAGGTGCATTCAATTGTATAATCTTTATTTTATCTGGATACTTGACGAGAGGAGATGGGGCCCTCTTCACCGTGAAGGTCTGCTGTTTGTGTCACGTCATTGTGTGTTTGCAGGCTGCAGACGTTTAACCGGTGAAAGACATGACTGCTGATTTTGTGGACCAGACTGCAGATGTATTTCTTTCAGCGGCACCAGAACCACTGAGTCACTTTTCTGTGAAATCGTCAGCTCAAATCAATAAGGTCATTTTCAGAAGAGTGCTAAAGCTTTAAAATCCCATCGCCAGGCAAATTTTTGATTTATTTTAATCCAGTTTGAATGAACATGTTTGTGAATCTTCTGTCAGACCACTTGTCTAGCAGCATGTCTGATGGAATATTAAAGTTACGATATTCTGTTTTCACACTCACAGCTTCTTGTGTTCCTTCTCCTGAAGATGACAAAAATAAAAGGAAAGAGGTAATAAGAGCTGTAACTGCACCAGATAAAGATAAATCATTCCCGTCCATTGATAAAGAGATATTGATTTCAACTGTTCATGCGAATAACACGGCTTCACAGCTCTCATTTCCCCCTGTGTATAAAATCAAATAATAATGATAAATGCGTGGGTCCTCATGGAGGCGCTCACCATTGTTCTCTTAATTTTAATTACATTTAGTAGCCTCTTTTAATTCACAGTAACAGTTTTTCACCGATATTTGCTTTCTATGATATTTTAGCACATCTGCAACCTTTTATAGCGCATATAGCAAAATCTGAAACTGAACTGAGGAGGAGGGAAAAGATGTGATTATAGTTGCTTTCAAAGTGGCATCATGGAGTTTTAACAGGACAGCACAGTGGTGCTTTGAGCTAAATGCTAACATCGGCATTCCACCTTTGACCTGATGGCGTGCAAGTCGTTCTCTATAGACCTTGAATATGGAGAAAATTCATGGGAATCCATCCAGTGTAGTTGGAGAAGTATTTCAGTCTGGATCCCTCCCACAAAAAGGGGAAGAGGGGTGCGTTCATCGGGACCGAAACGTCAGAAGTTTCGCCAGGTTACTTTATTTGTACGTGCGGGTAGATTTGCAGTGCACAAGTCATCCTCACATTTTAGAGAAATAATAAAAGTACTCAAGGTTCCTGTTATCATTAAAATAAATAAATAGTACAAACTTGTTCTTCTGAGTGATGTCTGCTGGAACAAAGCTGTTTTTGCACCGCTTTGCTCTGCACTTCGGGACTACAAACCTTCCTAGAAGGAAAAAGCTGAATTTCACTGTGCAGGGAGGCATCACTTAACATTGAACCAGTTATCTGCTGTAACAGTCTGGTGTGCAGGGATTCTGGGTTAAGCTGTGACTCACCGGTCAGTCTCGAGCCCATCTAACTATTTGGTCCTTGTCTTTAAGGACAGCTTTCCCGTCTGCAGCTGGCCTCATCAATCAGGCCGTGGACCCCTACTGACACGGACTCCACATGATTGAATACAGGGTCAATGAAAAGACACAATTAGACGTAGTCTTCACATGGGGCGGCGCTGATTGGTGTAAAGACGTGTCCACACCAGATCACAGTGTTCCAACGTCAGCAAAACACATATCCCAGGCCTTTATTCATCTGGAAGAACTCTGCTGAGCTCTGAGCCAGAACCCTGACTTTGAACCAGGAGGCTGGGGTTTGTGTCCCGTGTGAAACAAAGTCTTCATTAAATATTTTTATTCAGGCAAGTTATTTTAACCCACACCAGGATGTTTTCCGAACCTTAACCAAGTAGTTTTTGTGCCTAAACCCAACCAAACTGAAACGTTTCACGACTTTAATAATGTGCCGTTTCAAAATGTTTGTACAGATGGTCACATTGTTTGGTAACTTACTCGCCATGTCTGCGTTTAATGCTGGGTTAAAAATCCTGTTTCATCAGTAAAACTGCAGCGATTACATCTGATTAACATGCCTACTGTCTGCAGCTGTGGCCGCAAGAGGTTTGTATCAAGCCTGTTGACAGCTTAAGGTAATTCTTTCATCAGTTTTTAATCAACTGGAATTTGTCTCGGTAAAACAAGATGAGCCTCCTGAACCCAAAATGCAACAAGAGCCCTTATGAATAATTTCCACTGCAGCTGCAGTGATTCTTCGCCCAGAGGAGGGAGGGCAGACAAAACAAGCAAACCTGCATCACTGAGATATCGAACCACACGGTCATGAGATTATCAGATGACCTCTGTGTTGGTGAAATATGAAAGGTAGTTTGCAGCAACGTGTTTACTTCACAAATTACAGACAGGGCAGATTCTCACTTTTCCTCCGATAACAAGACGCCTTCTAATTATGTTCCCACTTCATATTTCCCTTAATCTAAAAATCCAACAAACGATAATGTTTCCACAACATGACCTCAAAGTGTTTACTAAATGTTTTTGTGAATATGCATCTCATGGTCCCATGATATGTCTTGTGACCATCAAATTAGCACTTTAATTTTTCCCCATTTTAGTGAACACTTCTTATGTTGTCATCTCATTAATCTTCACTGTCAAGTGCGGTTTTCCAATGACAGGGTCTTTCTGTTAAATGAAACAATACTCCCTGTGTAGAGGAAGTAACACATCGGTGTAAAGTTTCAGTACTCTGTGCATCAGCCTCCCTCTTTAAATAAAATATAAACCAAATCATATGTCAAGTATAGTGTTGCTCATCACTGTGTGTGGCTCATTGCCGAAGCATCTGCTGGAGAGCAACATCTGAAAACTGAGGAATCCAACAACACACTTTCAATTATTGATAGTGTGGACGGTAAAGACAAAGTCCCTCAACTAATGATGCCTGGGCAGATCGAGGAAGGTCCGAATAAACAATATATGAGTGCAGGAGAGACATGGAGGAAAGGCTGCAGTCAGACCTGATCCAAAACTGCAAAGTGATCAGTTAAGAAGCAGAGCAGCAAAGTCTGATTTAGCTCCTGGAGCCCCCGAGCCCCCTTTTATAATCGGCTTGATACATCAGGACGGTTTCCTGATTTTAAGAGAACGGCTTATAAAAGAAGGATTTTGAACAGATGATGTGTTTCATAGGCCTGCTACAGAATATGACTCATTATTTCTGTTTGAGGTCCACAACTGTAAAACCTGGTTAAATACACTGAACAAAATTATAAAGGCAACACTCAAAGATCTAAGACTTTGTACACAAAAGACCTGTTTCTCTCAAACATTGTTCACAAATCTGTCAAAATCTGTGTCAGTGAGCGCGAGATAATCCATCCACCAGGTGTGGCTTATCAAGATCCTGATCAGACATCATGGGGATTGCACAGGTGTGCCTTAGGCTGACCACAAGGCTGACCACAATAAAAGGCCTTAGGCCGGCCTAAGGCCTTGTGGCCGGCCACAATAAAAGGCCTTAGGCTGGCCACAATAAAAGGCCACTCACACAGCACGATGCCACAGATGTCGCAGATTTTGAGGGAGCGTGCAGTTGGCATGCTGACTGCAGGAATTGAATGTTCACTTCTCTACCATAAGCCGTCTCCAAAGGCGTTTCAGAGAGTTTGGCAGTACATCCAACTGGTCTCACAACCGCAGACCACGTGTAACCACACCAGCCCAGTACCTCCACATCCAGCATCTTCACCTCCAAGATCGTCTGAGACCAGCAACCCGGACAGCTGCTGCAACAATCGGTTTGCATAACCAAAGAATTTCTGCACAAACTGTCAGGAACCGTCTCAGGGAAGCTCATCTGTATGCTCATCATCCTCATCGGGGTCTCGACCTGACTGCAACTTCGCACAGCCATTGAAGAGGAGTGGACCAACAGTCCACAGGCCACGATAAACAACCTGATCAACTCTATGAGAAGGCAAGTGGTGGTCACACCAGATGCTGACTGGTTTCCAGACCCCCGTTTTGAGATTGAACTCGCCCCTGGTTTGGACCCACCTCAACTGTGACCCTAAACTGATTCATGCAAGTGTGTGCATGCATACCTAAGCAACACCAAGTGTGTGTGTTTGCCTGAGAGAAAAAAACATGTTTGTCTTACATAACTGTTTTCGTACTTTGTTGAGCAAATCTTGATTTCCACTTCAGAGTGAAATATGACTTTCTGATTGCATGTAATGCAACTCCACAGGAAGTTAAGCAGAGGAGTTATTTATGTCTTAATGACTCATTGCCTGGTCAGCCTTCGGCAGACAGGCATGACTAATCAAACCCGCTGTGTTTGGAGGTGAGACGGAGGAGAAATCACCCTGGGCTGCACCAAACAACAGAAAGAATTTGAGTAAAGCAAAGTAAGTTCACAGTTTATGTGCAAAAACAGCCCTTTTGTTTGTAATTGGATGATTCATAGCTAACTTCTGGTCTAAATGAGCTGGAAGCAAAAGAAAAGCCTTAATGCATGTCTGCTGAGACACAAAGTCATGACTCAGTCACAGGGTTAATTTGGTGCTGGTAAAACGAGTCAAATGGGGATTGAAATGCTGAAATTCAAAGAACCTGGGACTATATTACAACCTGTGGAATATACAGTAATGCATTTATTTCATTTGGTTATGCACTTAAAGGTCAATGCTACTTTTCATTTTTGAAGCGCTATAGCCTCTGCTGCTGTAGAGCTGTTGAGTCTGGATCTGTGGTTGCGGGCATTTTGAAGGGTTTTGGCGCTGTCTCCTGTTGGCTTTTTGTTGGCATGTTGGCCGCTTTGTTAAGGCTGCTGGACTCAAATGTAGGCTGCTGCTTCTTTGTTTTCCACAGCGTGAGGTCCCAGCAACGGCTTCAGCTGAGGAATTGTCCGTCCACATCTGTCCGTCCACACTCAGCCACAAAACCATGGAGCTTCCAAAATAAATTTCATTTAGAGATATATTATTTGCTTTTTGACTTTCCCTGGCTCGTCTTTTTGGTCATTTTTTGATGTTTGGTATCTTGATTTTCTTTTCTGTTGTTGCTTTGGAGCTAGATGTGTGCAGAAGCACTTTCTTGTATCATCTCAAGTGTTTTCTTCTCTTCTATTAAAACGTGTACACTGATGTGCTGGAGCTGTCCTGCAATTATGTCTAAATCAATTCCAACACTCGTCCCAACTCGTCACATATGGACACTTGGTTAAGACCCCTTGGCGTTGCCTTTCAACGCCCTGGGTAGCCCTTTAGCACTGTTTTTCTACATTTAGGGCTCCGCGGTCAAGTTAACCAACAACAACGTCCGGTCAAGTTAGCAACAACAAATCTGCAACGTGCGGTTAGATATACAAAATAAAAGTACTTGTTAACATGGTGAAATGTTGCCCCTCGTTAGGTTTAGGAAAACATAATGGTTTCAGTGAAAATCACTACATTATACGTCAGCTAACATGAGTTAAGTAAAGTTACTTGCGTAAACTATGTAACCTAGATAAAAACATTGAATGTTGCCTGGTTGAAAGTCCGGTTTCTGGCCCTCCGTCCACCCCAACCACCACCTTAATCTGAGTTTTCTGTTAAATATTCTACACCTGCCTTTACTGTTCAAAAATGATGCTACAGTGCTTCCCACAGTACGTTGCAGTATGACGCTACGGGGATCCTCAGTGCGTTATAAACTGGCACAGATGGGTCATGCTTCCATATGTGAAGAGTTGGGAGTGAAAACGAGTTGACTCCGACCTGACTTTACTAGTTAACATAAGACCTGAACCTGACTCACCTAACGCACAGCTGGCACACCGGGATACCTACATAAATAATTTAAAGCCCCTGCCTCCAGCCAGTTTTAACGTTCTTTCTCAAACAGAGAATGGGGGTGTGGTTAATAGTCGGACGTAACATTGCATTGGCAAAACTGCCGTCAGTAAAATGCATGTTGCAGACTGTATATCAGACGGCGGCAGGTGAAAGTGCGACGTGTTTCCTGTCCTTCAACACGGCGCCCACAGAAGCCATAATGAACATGAACAGCACGCTAAACCAAGAGGAGCAAACTAAAAAATAAAATCTGTTAGCCAACTTTCTGCAATAACTATGCTGGCTAACTACAACTTAGTTAACCTTAGCTAACTAAACTAGAAAGGCAAACCAACAATCAGACACAGAGAGACAGACCTGCTGTAAGTTCTAAGTACATTACGTGATAAATCGGTTAGCTCGCTCACAGCGATGTTTATCGGTTTGATGCTCTGACGGCGTGACAGTGCGCCTGCGCGAGCTTGGAGGATGACGTATGACTTATGGAATTACTATACATACGGGGCTTTAAATCTTTCAACACAACAAAGGTTTTAACAAGTGGCCACAAACCTTCCAAACCTTTGACATCTTCAGGTGTGCAAAGGAGGAGAAGAACGACGACAAGTTTAACTGTCTTACTGTTTGCAGAACTGTAACCAGCATCTGCACACCAACTTCAGCTGCATGTTCTTTCTACCACTGTCAGTGTATTTGGGATTGTATGTATTAATAGCAGGAACATGGGTGTTGCAGGTATTATATTTATCCCCCCACACACACTTTCAGCATGTCAAAAATAAGTGCATGTGTTTATCCACTTAAATCCATTCAGTTTATATACTGACACAATGCCGAAATCAACGATCTTCACTGCAATCTTCAAGCACGCTGCCAAAGTTGGCTTGTCATTGATGCCCGGAGGCCAGGTAGCTGAGTTGGTGATTCACACCTTCAGCACAAAATGTTCAGGACAATCCACTGTCACACCTGCATTTTGAATGCTACTGAAAGCTCTGCCTTTGATTTGGTGCCAAAGATGTTGTGCATTCTGTACTTCTTCTGTTTCACCTGCTGCAAGCTCGCTTTGACTGGGCCCGTTCATCCGGTTTTCCTCCTATTGATAATCTACTCAGCCTCTTCTCCACTTTGAGCCCAGGTGCGCTTGGTTTATGCCGACGCCTGCTGTCGCCAAAATCTCAGTTTGTGCCTGGAGATTTGGATTGCGTTTGAATCCTGTTTGAGGAAAATAAAGCCAAGAATGTCCAAATCTTGAGAGATTACACTGAGTTTAACAGCGCAAGAACTGTTAATGGTAAAAATCAGGTTTTGAAATCAGTCTTTTTAAAATACTACAAAGATCAAGACCTTTAAAACCAGATTTCAATAAAACACAGAGACCTCTGTCTTAAATGTCGATTCCCGTTGTCCCAAAAGTCTGTTCCTCAGACAGGAATGGATTATGTTAAAGTTGGAGGATTGATTTTTCATTTTCTAGACTGCAAACACTACAAATAACAGTATTAAATGCTGTATTTTCCAAAGCCACAAGAAGCCTGTGGTCCTGGAACTCGAGGCGTAAATACACACTTTGTCAAGAGTGACATGTAGATGGGAAATGTTGACCACCAATTGACCCATCTGAGTACACACTCAATCAGATCTCAATTTACCAAAACACTGAGCGGCTAGAAGTGACCGTTTGCAGTTGTTCAAACTAAGTGTCCCCTCCATCACTTGTGGAGTGTACAAATGATTGTTTGGGAACAAAGCTTTCATTCCTGTGCTTTTGTTATCGTCAGCATGCCGACATCTTGTGAGGAGGCAATGTGGAAGAAACTTAAAGACTCGATTTTCTGAAAACAATAATTACCTGGCTGTAACCTGCAGTGTTTCTGACTGAGGCAGAGAGACGGTGACACGAGGAAGCTGTTATTATTCGTCTTCATGCGCTGAATCTGCCCGGTCATTTGTCTGCTATTAAAGAAAGGAGAATGTTCCCTGTATCTTCAGATAAGCACTGCACTCCTCGCTGTGGTGTTCGGAGTCTCTCTAACATCTCCCCATTTTTAAACTATAATTTGCATGGATTACGTTCAGAGGGAATTTTTATTTCGTGGAACCAAGGGCTCCATTTTCATACCGAAAGACCTCGAAGGCAGGAGGTCAGGGTGGAGGCGAGTGTACTGTCAGTTGTGGTTTATAGCCCACTACACATTGGATGCGTAACAATTACACTTAATGTGTGGCGGTAGCTCAGTGTGGACGCTGCGTGAACAACTGCGGAAGATTTTTATCTTGACAAGAACCCAACGCTGGACACCGACGACGCAGACAAAGCAGACACCACAATGCAGATGACGCAAGGACGTAACCAAGCCTGAGGAGAACTGAGGACAATATACACACACAGGTAAACGAGCAGGGAGGCTGAGATAGTGTTCTCAACGGGTCGGGTCGGCCCGACAAACCCGAAGGGACCCGCGGGTTCGGACCGGGTTCGGGTCGAAATATATACAAAATGACTCGGGTCGGGTCGGACCTCGGGCTTAATTTTTTCCACTCAGTAAAAAAAAAACAAAAAAACAAAAAAACATTTATTAATCATTTCTGCTGTTCACCGTAAATAAAGTCTGGCTGCTGCGCCGGCGTGCATTGCAACGTTTCGTGTCGTGCATCGCGGCCGCGGGAGCAGACCACCTGACCTGACGCCGCCAGCATGCACGCCTTTAGCCCGAAAAAAAGACGGCGGTGTCGGGCCGCGGGCAGGGTTCGGGCAGATAATTCATGTTGGTGTGTCGGGTTA
Organism: Lepomis gibbosus; assembly: GCA_029875015.1. Taxonomy (NCBI): domain Eukaryota; kingdom Metazoa; phylum Chordata; class Actinopteri; order Centrarchiformes; family Centrarchidae; genus Lepomis; species Lepomis gibbosus. Next base: position 1,572 of record JAPMOB010213242.1, on the reverse strand, counting down.
CATCAGGTCGGGCTTTAAAAGCCACGGGCAGGGTCGGGTCGGGTTTTAATTTTCAGGCCCGTTGAGAACTCTAGGCTGAGATACATCAGGGGCGAGTTCAGCGCGACAAAACGCCGAGAAAAACGTTTTTTTTTCAACGGAAACGGTGGTCCCCTGAACAACCCGCTGTGAACCCAAGCGCACTGAATTTTCCCACCTTTTTAACTCCGTTGTGTTTACAAACTGACGGGGTAACACCTGAGACACGCCCACCAAACGGGAGAAAACGCAACGTTGCAAGGAAACGTGTCGTTCAATCAGAAAACGTTGCAAACCGATGCAAAACCTTTTGAGATTGAACTCGCCCCTGGGACTCAAACAAAGCTAGACAAGGACACCAGGTACAGAGGATTACCAAAATAAAACAGGAAGTAAAGTTCACAAGAACACACAAGGACAGATCTACCAAAGTAAAACCCAAAAACATGGAAAGACAGCAAAATCAGGACACGGACAGAGACGGGATCCAACAGGAGACAAGACTACACTAAAACATGGAAATAAAAGACTAAGGACTAAGACAGACCATCAAGTAAACACTAAACATGAGCTAAAGTACAGGACCAAGAACTAAGATGAGAGACAAAACAGTTACTAAGAAAACTTAAAGCGAATGAACCAAAATAATAAACAAGACTACAAAACTCCAAACCAGGACATTATCAGATAAACACAGCCTAATGCTGCCGCCAACAAGCACGGTCACACTTCAACCTCTCGACAGGACAGGTTTGTACTGTTGGTTTAGAACAAAACAAGCATCTGAAGACGCCACCTTCAGCACTGGGAAATTATAATCTAACCCTTTTTATGTCTTTCTGACAGCACAGAGTGGAGATGAAACATTTCATCGGGATTATTGTGACCAAGATTAGAGCAAGAACCCCTGACTGCTCCCCGGAAGAGGAAAAAAGAGTTACACGACTTACACGAAAGAACTGAACAGCCCACATCAGCAGAACGTCTGAGACAACATTCATTTTACACTATTTGGAAACACTGAATGAAGACAAAGTCAGAGTAGGAGATGGAAACGGTGGTGCACAAAGAAATCAGAGTACTCATTGTGCAGAATCACCCCTTTCAGAATAATGTTATCGATGCATTAATGTGTTCGTCTCTTTATTGTTGCAGCTGGTGAGGTGGAGCTACTTTTAATTACTTTATAAAGAGCTGGCTCGCTTCAATAAAGTTATCTTACCTGTAATAATACATCATCATTTAGCCTGTTTGTTGATCATAGTTTTTATAATTAATCTGAGTCTACGATCTGAAGCAAACAAATATTTGCAATATCAAAGTTACAATAGCAGAGAAGGGAAAATAAGTACCTCAGATCTTTACAGTCAGGGCTCCAGACTAACTTTTTTCACCTCCGTCCTTGAACCGTCCTGAAAAACAATTTGAACCGTCCTAAAGTGAATGTCAACCGTCCCAAAATAAAATGTAAAAAAAGAGAAGCTGGAGGTGGTAAAACAAAGATAGATAGACAATTTATAAGCTATGACACTGACACACTATATTATTGGCAGA
>JAPMOB010213240.1:7271-20518 GCA_029875015.1 Lepomis gibbosus | reverse complement strand
AAGAATGCAGAGTTGCATCCCAAGAACACCATACCTACTGTGAAGCATGGGGGAGGAAACATCATGCTTTGGGGCTGTTTGTCTGCAAAGGAGACAGGAAAACTGATCCGTGTTAAGGGAAGAATGAACGGGGCCATGTATCGTGAGATGTTAAGCCAAAACCTCCTTCCTCCAGTGATAACCTTGAAGATGGACCGTGGCTGGGTCTTCCAGCATGACAATGATCACATAATGACCAAATACTTATTTTCCACCATAATTTACAAATAAATTCTTTAAAAATCCTACAATATGATTTCCTGGGTGTTTTTTTTTTTTCTCATTTTGTCTCATAGTTGAAGTGTAGTTATGATGAAAATTACAGACCTCATCTTTCTAAGTAGGAGAACTTGCACAATCAGTGGCTGACTAAATACTTTTGGCCTCACTGTACATGATTAAATATATTGCTAAAATGTATGGATAAACAGTTCACATACTTTTTTTTTTTTTTAAAGTAATGTATGAATGGTGGAAATATTGTTGACAAAGGTTTACTAGAGTTCATCTGACAGGGCTGTATGAGAATACAAAAAAAGGTCAGGAACCACAGTATCTTTGTGTGTATATACAGTATGTTCCATTTCATCAACTACGCCATAGCATACAATACAAATACTTGAAAGCCATAAAAAGGATTATTTACACCCTTTCCACACACAAACATCTATATTCTTATTGTTATATTTTATGGTAACATTATCATGCGTGCAATTTTACGTTGTATGGTCCAGCATGGTTCATACATAAGCATCGTGCAGCTGTAACAATTTGATACACTGTCAGGGGATCTGAATGTATTGATGCATGCTAAGTAGGAGGAGTGTTGCATGAAAAGCCATGTAGAATAGCTTGAATGAATATGAAGTGAATTAATATCCATATCGCAGAGATGCATTCGCACCATATCTGCGGGACAGATGTCTATGTGGCACTCTGTACCCTTGATCCGTTCACACATGGAGGACACAGAAATGCAAGGAGCTTACCAACAATCCAGGACAAAAGGGAGCTTGCCGGTGGGAGGGAGGAGTAGTGGGGTGGATGGCGGGGAGCTGGTGCTTAGATGAGGAAATTTCTCTCCAGTTATTGCACTTTGTGGTACCAGCCCAGGAGGCACAGTGACAGCTGTTGAGGGGAGACATATTATGATATATTGTCCAAGAAACCCTTGGCCAAAATGCCAAATGCAGCCGATGAAAATCTGACATATTGTTCAAAGACCATGTGGGAGAGAGACAAATGCCTGCTCCAGCTTTCCCAAAGCCAGACTTCAAATTCACTGTTTATTTCCCAAGATGATCGTATGATTTATTGAAAGATGCGAAGCTAAAGCTTCTTAGCATCTGTGATGTCAAATTTTTCCGTGCCAAAGGCAGCACATGGTAAGTACTTAGCAATAGTCCCTTAAAGCAAGGTCATTTCTCAGCATGTACTGGGTATGTGAGTTCTCACAGTTTCTGCCACAAGACTTTGCGTGGTCCAGAGGTATTATGATTTCAAATGTATTCCCAGAAAGCTATAATTGAGCTTTAATTTACCTCATTCTGGTAATGGGCATAACTAAGGACCACTGGTCTTGACAGGTGGGCAGTTAATGTCATGATCCGAAGGCTGTGGAAATTTAGCCATATGATCTGGTTTCCTAACCACTATTCCACCCTGCTGCCCACCACCAATGATTCCTAAACCACTCTCCCCATTACATCATTTTCATGGGCTCGCCTGGGCTGTTGCAGGCAGACAGTGTTGGGTTTCAAAGCCTGTGTCCGGGCCACTAGCACACCCCTCTGCAAGCCTACCTTCTGAGCCTGGGATGAAAACACAAAGAAGCAAAAGAATGAAAATAAAAAAAATTAAATCTTTACATGATCTCAACAAATGTCTTAATTGGCTATTAATAAAATAAGTTGCATTTATTATTACATAACTCTATATTTATATTTATTTTAACATATAAATAAAGCATATTCTCTGTAGAAGTGACCGATGTGTAAAGACTCATGGATCCTTCCTTCAAGAGCAAGGGTGAGGTCGAAGCCTGAGGACATCCCTCTCCTGTTATACTACCTTGATGGTTCCGTGTGATCTCTGGATCGCTTTCAGTGACTGCGGTAACCCCTCTGAGTCACTCCTAACTTGTCTAACAAAACCTGGACTTTACCTCACCTTTGGGAGGATGTGTCATGCAGTGGTTAGACAGGGAAATTGCAACAACCACAAGTGTGTGGGTGTTGTGTTTTGTGTTTCACGTATCCATTGCCACGCCACATAATCCCACACTTGGAGAGGATGCCTCCAGAATGTAGTTACACACACACAAGCAGAGTGAGTGTATCAGTATCTCTGCAGGGGAGGGTTGAACCAGCCCCCCCCCCCGAACTGTGAACGAAGCAGTGGAGGTCAGAGGGCACAGAGAGGACACAAAGATCGGGGGCATGGCGATCAATCGATTGGTTGTAGCTGCGTCCCTCTGGGCCGCAAAGGATGTGGCTGTCATTCCAAACTTGACGGAGGGGAAAAACACACAAAAACTGTCTTTATTGTGGAGGGAAAAACCCAAATGTTTGTAGTCCATGCATAGCAAGAAAATTGGTGCCACATGTCCATGCAGCAACCACGTGAAATTTACCAATCATATTGTGAATGTCAATATGGATTACTAACTCGTCTTGCAGAGAACACTAATAACATTTAGATCATTGCAGTGGCACATTGACATGACTTATATGGGGATTTTGCATATAAACTGAACAAATATGGGGTATTGTTTTACAGTCCTTTCAGAGTTTGAGTCACACAGCATTCTGCGTCTCGATAATGGTTCACAGATTGCTGACCTGCCATGATTAATGCCTCTGCTGGATGCTTTTGACAAATTTGCACCACAAACGCTGAGCTTTTCGAACAGTTTCCATTCCATAAACTACTGTAGCTGCTGTATGACTGTGTATGTGCCTATGTACAAAACCAAGACCTCACTGTGACTTTTGGCAGTGCTATATAAGCTGAAAGGTGATGCAGGGGTTAGTGCCAAAACACAATGCTTCTTCTTCCTTTGTTTTGTTTTGGGGTATTTTTACATTTGTAACACTTTTTTAATAATCCAAAGATGTGCTGCATGGTACATAATATTTTTCAATCATTAATTAAACTGTTATTTTATCTGCTGTCACTGCTAAGATACCAACTGACACTTTAACTGTTAACAGTGCACATTCAAATATCTCTGGCACTTCAGCTTCCACTGAAATTTCAGTTGCTTTCACTTCAGTTCAACTCGCATTACAGCAGCTCTCATTGCTCTTTAAAATGAGAGTTCAGATGCTTTTATATTTCACTTCAAAAGACAGTCCAGCTACTTTCAGTGCTTCAACTGCCAGGGATTGGTGAAAATATATCAAAATGTTGGTCAAAATAAACTACAATATAAACTACTGTACTTTTGTATTTCAAAAATTCTAAAAAAAAATAAAATAAAACTTTTCCAAGGTAACATATAATCACTTCACAAACCTTTTATTGGCCAATTTGATCTATCCAGATATAATGAGTACACTGACTCAGTGGACAATGAGAGCAACAGCTTTTCAGTCCATTATGAGTCATGCGATAAATCTGACATAATTGTTTAACTAACAGTTTGCTCAACTCTGAAACACTTTAATTCTTTAATTTTATTAGGCTGGAATTAGCAAGCCAATGTTAACTGTGAAGACTGCTACTCGGCTCGAATACTTAGCTAGAACATTACCCAGGAAACGAACACCAAAACTTAACAGGAACTGTTAAGAACTTTGGCAATTTCTGCTAAAAAAACGGATGGAAAACTACACACCTACATGTTTCTCACCTTCTTCTTTGGGTCTGGATCAATTTTCTGTTCTGATCTCAAAAAGTCTGGGCAAATTGCTGAGTGGGCACCAATCAGAGGCAGCTTTTTAATGATATCATCACACCCTGGCAGTGCTTTGCCTTCAACTGCTTTAAGTGCTTAAACTTGAACTTTCAACCCATTCGGTGTTTGCCCCTGCAATTTTCAAAGTAAGAATGTGCATTTACATTTCGTATAGATAATTTAGCCTTTTCTAGTTGTTCATGTTGTTCCTCTCTGCTGTACCCAATCAGTCCCACAGAGATCGTGTAGGGAATCTCTGAATATTTTGTAATGCTAAACAGTGGCATTTTGCAAACTCTTTATGCATGCATATGCTTCATTATGCAGCTATGATGTCTACAGAAAATGCAATGTTGATTATGGATTTGGTTGAATCATGTCTTTGAATGGTAGCAGATGTTTAATAAGCGAAAATAAGGCTAATGATGTGAAGATGTCCGTAGCCTGGCCTGGCCTTTAATCTCTCTCTATTCATCTAATCCCTTTCCTCTTCAAAGCCTCCAGAGATGATACAAAGCCCGAATAACAAACATTTTCACCACAACTGTATTAAAAATAAATGTCTTCATCCGTTAATCACAGCCAAAGCAAATCTTTGTTTTTTTATGTTTTATTATTAATAGTCTTTGCTACAATTCATATTTAAAAAGTCTTAATACCAAACAAGCTCAGGCAGTATCAAACTGCTGATTTTAAAAAAAGGAAGAAAATGTTTTGGTGCACCACACACTCTACATGTGAAGAAGGGGAGCTGTAATGATCTGGTACAGTAAGTGTCATGACTGCAGGATATTGTAAATACTTGGTCATCATAACTCATTAAAGATGATATCACAGGGATTATTTCCTAAATCTGTTTTCTAAATGGTTTCCCCACTGAGCAGGTACGTTTACCTAATACACAACCATAACAAAAAAAAATACAAAAGAGATACAAAATAAGACTCTTGAGAAAAGGTGTTTTTCAATTAATCAAATCTACACAGTGCACACTCACACAATATTGCTCCTATCACTTGGCAAGAAAAAGAAGAACAATATGCACGCAACAAGATAAACACTCATGAAAAGGACTTATTATAACAACTGTTTAGCCCATGAAGTGAATTATATTTCCAACACATCAAAAATAAAACCGTGTAGCTCTTCCGATCATAAATATAGTCAGTAGTAGCGTTTTTCAACAAATATGTGCATTGCACATGAGAAACTATTTGTAAAATCAGTTATTGGTAAAACCATCATTTAACTCAGAGGTCCCTTTTTCCAAAGAACTTTTTGAAGACGGACTTATTGCGTGGTCGTGGCAGGCTGGCGTAGCTCCTCAGAGCAGAGTCCTGATAGGTGTCCGGCTGCCATCCAGCAAAGGCTAGGGGCGTGGGCTCTGAGCCTCCGCTCGTGGATGGACTGTCTGATGACTTGTCTCCAACTACAAGAGTCACACAATAGTTGGAGCTTCTTTCCAGGCCTCTGCCTCCAGGGTTGTGCAACGCTGGTTTGATTTTCTGAAAAGTTGCTGAGGGAAAACAGAACGAGGGAACATTAGAAGCCAGAAACAGTTGTTTATGAACCACAGACACATTACAGATCATTGAGGTTAATAACTGCGCTAACACTAACCTGATGTGAAGGAGTGGGAGCGACGCTTGCTGCTGAGCCAGTCCTGACTGCTGGATACAGGGGAATGAGGAGGGGGGGAGGAGGTGTTGTCTCTGGATGCTCCAGACAGTCTGTGAGTCATTGTCTGTTTAAAACTGCCTAAATCATCATCTAGAGAGGGATGAAAATTCTGTATTTAATTAAGCAGAAATGATGAACAGAAAAGCTTCGCAACATTTATTCAAACATTTTCTGTAGAGATGTGAGCGGTGTGTCTGTGGTGATGTGCTTGGGGTTTTAATAGATAGCGAGACAATACCTTAGCTCCCCCTAGTGGTACATACTTCACCTGCAACAGCCATTCACTTTTCTTCTATGCTTGGCGCTCTTAATCACAGCACCCTGAAACACTACAAAGCTAAATCCTGAATCCTGAATTCCTTTTTGAATGAACTCAGCATTAGCCTCGAGGGTAAAGAAGCAAGCCAAACCAGCGTTTGTAGATCCAACAATGGTAAATGTGACTTGTATTGCTTCCGCTAAGTGTGAATGTGGAGCAGATACACGTTCAGTTAACTCTCCCCAGGTAAATATAGCTTTTGTCCACACAAGCAGAAGGCCTTACCACAGCCGCCTCCATCGGATGAGATGGTCAACTGCTCATCCACACTCCTTAAATGACTCTGTGGCATGTGACTAAACTCTCTGGTGAGGACGACAATCTCTTTGGTTTGGGCGGCGCCCAGTGGTTTTTGCCGGGGGTATGTGGCGGTGACATCATGTCGGAAGGAGCAGTGGCATTTGGCAAGACCATGACAACCAGAGCAGAGGAAGGGCTTTCTGGAAGGTGAGAGGGTGTTTTATTACTTAACATTTATTGCATTGTGACTTAGGAAATCAAGACTTGGAGTTGGTTAAACTGGCATATCTTACAAGGAAATTGGGAGATCAACTGGGACAGTTGATGATGAAGACCCAGACTCACTCTGACCTTTTAAAAAAAACAAAACAACAACATGACAACAACATCAATGAATCACGTCATTTTCCCATGAGTTCAGAATTGTCATACATTAGCTTTGAAATTAAAATGTCTACCTGTGTTTGCTTGTATTTTCATCATCCATTTTTTCATCAAAAAGCGTGAGGAGGCATTGAGCAGATATTCAGACCCATCACGGAGCCTGAGGGCCAGAAAGACAACTGTTATAACCTCTAGGTGACAGAAAGGTCAAACACACAGCTGTCTATATATCTACCATCGCCTTTAAATCTGTATCGTCTATGAAACATCGTCATTGTATAGTGGTCATAAAAGTCTTACCGTAGTCGAAAGCAGTTGGGTTTTTTAGTGTACTCTGGTGCAGGTGAACACTCTGCTCCCATGAGGTTCAGCGGCAGGCCACATGCAGAGCTCTGCAGCACAGCACAGGTTGATCATCACTGACTTCATACTCTCCAATTCAATTATTTACCATTTCTGTTCTCCTAGTTTTCTGCTTACCCTCAGTGTCTCCTTTCTATCTTGGTAGAAGCACAAGGTGTGTCTATATAGGACGGCATGGTAGCAGTTCCAGCCTCTGGAGGCCGCCTGTGAAAATAAGATAAGAGTGTGCGCTGCTGACTGCGGGCTTTACATTTGCTGACTGTGCTGGCTTAAACACTGCATGGAGCTTTTCTTACTTTCTTTCCTCCCAGCTGCAGCTTGTGCTTCCTCTCAAGCGCTCCCTCCATGGACTGCAGCTCAGGCTTTGCACTCTATAGTGGTTTTAAATTAACAACAACATTTAGACATTTAAAAGAAAAACTCCTCTTTGTGGTTAATCACAACAGCCATATTTCTAACAGGTAAAGAGATTGACAAATTGCGGTCACTCATACCAGTGTGCTACACTGCCCCCCTGTGGCCATTGATTCTTCCTGCTTCTCCATGTTGTCCAGGCTTTGAGAGGCTTTTCTTTGCTGACAGACGCCATCCAAACCCATATGAACTGACAGTAAACTCATTGACTGGTCCTGTTTAGAAAGAGGAGATTCCACAGTCATCACTGATCACAAGGGTAGTTGCTCATGCAGATGCATTGCTTTTTTATCAAATATCGACAACGCAATGGTCATAGAAGCTAATGACTCCAACTACAGATTTAGATTTACACATAATAATTGATGCGCTATTGCTAATATATAAACATTTAAATGTTAAGGGTTAAAGTTTCGGTTCACCCAAATTACATAAAAACCTTGTCACTAACTTTTTTCTTGCAGGTTTTATTTGCCCAGGTTTTAGCTGTTTGTAGGGATTTCTGCTATCACCCTGCTACAATGAGAGGGTGAACATAAGAGAATAGAATTGTTTGTGGTGCTTACAGCAATGAAAAATTACATTTTAGACAGTGTCTCAGTCACTCTGGGTAATACGCATAGCACAGCAAAAATGTAAAATTAAATGTTGTGAAATTCTTAACACTTTCTTTGTACTGGGATAGAAGAATAAATCCTGGGCAAATAAAACCCTAACAATCCCAATGCCTACATATCAGCAGAAATAGGTGAGATTTGTTTTGTTATTTTTTCGGTAATTTGTGTGAACTGACCCCAATTTCGACCTCACAGTATATCAAACACTGACCTCACCTTTGAACCACCTGTGTGCTCATCCACCTCCTCCCCCACATGTGCCTCCACTTCCTCCTCCTCATCCTCTCTGTATTGATAAATATATCTCTGGTTGTCCCCTACATCTGGCAGCTTCACCAGATCAGAAGCCGTCTCGTTCACTGTCACTGAGGTCTTGCTGGCTGGTTCCCTGTTAGGAAAGGCTGCCCAGGACCTCCTGTCTCCTATGGCCAGTGGAGGGTGGTGACATTTGGGATTCTGCTCCTTGTCGTAACCCAGCAAGCTCTGAACGTAGGGGGGCAGTCTAAACTCAGCCACGAGCAGGTTGGGTGCCGAAGCTGTGGCCAGGTTCCTGTAGAGCACAGCCGGGTTCTTAGGGGAAGGTGAGCGGGAAAGGGGCTCTCTGGATTGGTCTGAGGGTTCAGGCTCTTCCTGGTTGGGCTGGTACATGATGTCAGAGCAGATGCTCTGCCTGTAGTTAGTATTCTGGTTCCAGATGTCCTCCAGTTCTTCTTCTTCCTCCTGAAACTGCTGGTGGTCCAGGTGGACAGGCTCTGTTTCTGGCTCTGCTGAGTCTGTTGATGGACCCGATGATGTTACAGTGTTGTCCCTTGTTTTAGTGCAGTCTATGCCTCCCACCTCAAGGGACACAAGCCTCCCCACCACTCCCTTTGGCTGTGGGGTATCTGGACATGGAGGATCAGTGCAAAGCTTGATGCTGCTGGAGATGGAGATTCCAGAGTCTACTGAGTCCTGACGAACACTCACACTCACTGTTGACTTCAGATTCACTACCATATGAGAAGCTTGACTCGGACACTGAAGTCCAGGACTCTCTTCAGGCACACTGCGGGGTCTTACACTTTTATGGTACTGGTGTCTATTTAGGTCTCGGATGAGCGTATGGACACTAGGGCACCCATGTTTATGTTCAGCTGTACTTTGGGCTTGGTTCACATAAATAGGGAGCTGGGAAGTCTGGCTGGTCGCATCCCTTTCAGCTGTACTGGTTTTAACCTCTGATGACATTTTGTCCCACTCCTGCTCTGCACCCTCGTGCAGACTGAACTGGGTTTTAGACAAGCTGTTACATGGTGCAATCTGGTCCTCATCCTCTTGCAGGGAAAGAGGACGTGGTGGTTGGAAACTCTTCCCCACGTCAGGCAGATCTTTCACTACAACTGTCGAAGTCTGTGTTTCAGAATAGCTGATATCTGCTGAGCTGTGTGTGACAGCAGGAGTAGTTCGAGTCTGTTTGAAAGAGCTCAGGGATGTGTGTCTCTGGGATTGAGGGTCTGGATCAGTCCCTGCACCTTTTTTGGACTCCGGAGGGGCGATGGTAATGATGTCCTGAATGCTGGGGATGAGGGTCATGTCCTTAGGTAGGTCGAAGCTCAGCACAGAGCCCAAAGAGAGGAATCTGCAGTGGCTTCTCACGTGATTTGTTGTTGGCCCCTCTGACACAGCATATGGAATAATGCTGTATTCCCCTGAACATTCTGTATCAATGTCCTTCAGCAGGGGATTCTTCATATAGGCCATAGCTTCCACTCCATCCCCACTCTTTGGTGAACTCTTCTTCCTTCTGCCTTCTTTCAGTGGCCATGTATGTGTATCATATGTGATTGTTTCGCAGGCATAGTGGGGCATCCCTTGTGTTTGCTCTTCCACTCCCATGATTTTCTGGATTGTGTGTCTGCGAGCATCTCGCTTCCTCTTTCTCTTCTTGCCCATTCTCTTAAGGCTGCTGAAGATGGAGCTGCCGCCGCTCCCCGTCAAAGGGTGGAAGGTCACGTTAGCTATCTGAGATGCAGGCACTGAGGAAGATGGCGAGGAGGAGGAGGGGGATGGCAAGAAAGTAGGGGAGGCTGAGGCTGCAGAGCGGCTCTTTTGGCGGGGCAGGGTGATACTCTCATACACAGGGGCCACGGCCAAGTTGTTATCCTTGACATGCAAGTAGGTACTTACCTGTAAAAAAAAAAAAAAAAAGGATATTAGGTGTGTGTGAGCTCTCATATCATTGACACTGAAAAGGCTTCATTGAAAATGGCTAACCCCAGAAAGACTCATGCGTGCTGTGGGCTGGAGCCCCGATGAAACTCTGTGAGAACAAGAGCTGTCTCATGTGTAAGGAGGATGACTTTAGAGCAAAACCGACTAAGACAATTAGCTACCTTTCATAGACAAACATCAGCCTCTTCTCCTCTACATCCCACACATCCAAGAAAACAATGGTGATTCAGTAATTTACAATCCTCACACAGCAATGCAAAAGTATAAAAAAAGACAAAAACATTACATGAAAGGACAAAAGAACATGGACAAGACTACAATTGCACACTTGCAGGACTTAATCAAAATCATATGTGGCTGCACATGCTGTCATATGCAGCTGTAATGGCTTGACCTTTAAACTCTGTGACTAATCTCTTGTTTCTGTGGAAGCCCCAGACTATAAATCATGATGTGCAGTCTGGGGGCCTTTCTTGAAAGTTCAGCACCAGTTCTCTGTCTAATGACTGCGCTTGTATTGGCGTTTGGGACGGACTCCTGCTGGGAGCCATTTTGGAGCACAGGTTTCATAGGAAGTGAGGGTGAGGTCACTAATTTTACACAACTGTGGCACAGACACAGACACACGCTTGTAGTGAAATGACAGAAGGAGAAGAGAGAGCTTCTGTCAACATTCACAGCAGGAAGAAGTCTCTGTGTGCTTTTCTTACTCATCACCCCCATTCTGTCTCTGTCATCAATGCTTTCCAGCTTTAAATCCTGGCTCATTGAACGAATTGAGGTCCAAAGAAAAGTTTTAATGTTGGAGGAAAGTTGGATTGTAAACATACTGATGAATTGTCTTCTGTTGGGAATGTAACCGTTTATCTGAGCTTACACAAGACAACCTAAAAGGGCATAATGACTGCTGACAGATCATTGCAAAGATGGATTCACAATCACCCTAGTAAATCCAAAATATACACATTTGTTGCCTCAAGCGTACTTGGCTAATCCCTCTTGTTTTTAAGGCTGAAATGTATGAAGGGTTACATGACTGCTTTAAATGTAAATACAGCAAAGATATTTCATAGTCTATTTTTAGATCAAATGCAATAAATAAAATCCTAGAATCCAGCTTGTAAAGCCACTGTCAATTGCAGGAAATGAATCAACTCAAAAACATCTTACATACAGTTTTACTAGAATTTAAATAACTTTTTGGGTTGACATAATACTAAATATTTGGTATAAATTCATTGTATGCATTATAGTAACTTGTAACTGAGACACATAAAGTCAACATATTTCTCTGAAAATAGCAGATTTTTGTTCACTAACTGGAGATCCGATGTTTGATGGAATTATATTCATTACCTTTATCTTTTTTTACAAATGGATTGTAAAAGTAGCACTCCTCTTTTCCCATCCCATTAAATATCATGAGAGAACGTTCCTCATTTAAAACAGAATTCATTTGCTTTTCACTGCCGTTTCAGTGGAAGATTGTGAGTTCTGACAGTTAAACGGATTGTTGTCTTTTCTCATTTTGCGATCATTACCTGCAAATCTTCCAGCCACAGTGACTTTGTGGATGGGGTGAGCGCTTTGGCATGCCTTGTTTCCTTTTACTGGCATGCCTGGTTTCCAGACATGGCAACAGCGCAGGGAAGCTGCAGACGGGCTGTACCTTGTCATAGGGGTTAGTAGAGCATGCTGCCCCTCAGAAAACAACTACACACAGCATGCAGTCCCAGCACACTTCGAGACACGGCATGCAATGCCAATTCACACTGCGCAATTTACCTCGTTTGCACTCTGCCGATAAATCGTTCTCTTTCGCTTTAAACTACCCAAAGTATTTTCCAAAAGCCCCTGGCAGCGCCTCCAAAAGTTTTTACAGGCAGAAGATTGAGGCACAGTGGGCTGAGGGAGAAAACGGGGAAAAAGGAAGATATGAAGGCCAAAGGACAGGGAGGAATGAACAGCAGCAGACAGCCAAGGAGGGAGATCCCATGCCGTGTCATAGAGTTACTGCAGTGACCTTCAGTAACAGCACCATATCATTTGTTTCAGTGCTTTGAGGAAGAAATGTATGTAGCCAGTAATAGTGGCATCCTATAATGGTGTTTTGTTACTTCTAGTGTAAGTGTGTGTAAGTGATGAGTGATGTTTCTTACCCTGTGGACAGGCTCCGAGATTTCTTCCACTATCTCATCCGTCCTAGCAGGCGGATCGAGCACCTGAACCTGGCTCTCCCCTGTGTTACCAAAGCTAAGGATGAGGTTGACCGTGCCCCCTAAAGCAGGGCTGCCAGGCTCTTTGAGGACCATGATAGAGGGTTTGGGAGACTCTGAGGAGGTGACCTCGCAGCCCCGTGGTCCGATGCTGTTCATGACCTCGTACCCATCCTCTAACTGCTTCTCCTCCTGCTGCACAGCTTGTCTGGGTGGCAGGGACGAGGGCCTGCTGTCTCCGGCTATCTTGTCTTCACTGGAGGTGACAAGTATGGACTGATGGGATTGGTAGGCTTCTAGCTCAGGAGCTAAAGTCTGTGTAGGAAGCCATGGAAAGAAAAATGAACAAATATTCACGTATAATAAAAATATTTGCCACAATGGGAGGTAAATAAGTACTAAATGTGCACGTAAATGTATTAAACGTGTTTCCAATAGCAGGAAACATTTTGTGGTACTGGTACTTTGTTCCCCCAGTCAATCTTTTAGTTCTTGATTGTTGAGGTTTTGTGAGTTATTATGATGACAGGGATTTATTGTTTTATTCAGGCTATAATAGAAGTTATTGATTTTTTAAATCAAAGAAATGCCATATATATGTTTCAAATAGGACATTGTTCAAAAAACATTTTAGGTTGCCCGCCCCCTCCCTAAGTCTGTACCACACAATACTCATTTACCTCTCTTAATGGAGAGCACATTGTGGCCTCAGAATAAATGTTATCTTGTGAAGGCTCCTGTCTGCTCTTCTTGTGAAGCCACTGTTGTTTCTGAGCCCTCCAGTGCACCAAGATCCACCCAAGCATACTCCTGAGTTCCTCCATGCGCTCTCTTATCTGCAAGACATTACTCAGGGTTTATAAAAG
>JAPMOB010213236.1:0-22720 GCA_029875015.1 Lepomis gibbosus | reverse complement strand
CTATCTATCTATCTATCTATCTATCTATCTATCTATCTATCTATCTATCTATCTATCTATCTATCTATCTATCTATCAGCGCAGTCAGAGAGAGTGCTACTACACACAAGCAACTTCCAATCAGTGGGGAGGGCCAGGAAGTTCAACATGTGCCCCCTGACACAGCAAGAAAACAAATGATGCAATCAGGTATGTATTTCCCAACATGAAATCACTAAGTTAGCTTTGTATTTAAGATCAAATTGCTGGAATTAGGCTACAGTTCCATTTTAAAAAATTGTGATCGAATAATAAGTTACTTATAATCTCAAGAAAGCTTTCACTTGCCATTATCTATTACAGTCAGATTTGCTATAGCATCTGCTGCTGACGCACTATGCACGCACTAACTTACTGGCATATTTTGCTCTGTTCCTATTTTCAGACCATGAATTTTATGATGGCTATGGAAGCTCTGGGGATAATATCAAAAGCCCTGAAGAACTTCAGCGTTCTAGTGGAACATCTCAGGATGAAGATGAAGGAGGTGGCCATCTGAAAAAATCCAAAAGCCAAATCAAATTTGGAAACAAAACACAACGCAAAGATCACAGTGGACCAGGGGTTGCAAAAATTAAAATCAAACGTCCGGCTTCGCCCTATCATATCTCATCTATGACTATCTACCACAAAGATGGAGGCAAGGGATTTACAAGTTGCAAGGATGGAGACCAGCGAAAGCTTGAAGAACCTTTTGCTGCTGATGATGATGAAAGTGATTTTTCATCCTCCAATATGAGAGCCAAGTGGTTCCTCTCCACCAACCAGTGGCAGGGATTCATACCTTTGCAGATCCCCGGCATAGACACATTGTGCCATGAGGAGGTATCAGACATCGAGCACCAACAGGCATGCACCGGCGACGTGACTGATTCTAATGAAATGTCATCCACAGTCAGTGAAAGCTTAAAGAAAATGAAAGACAACCATTCACTCTTCTATAAAATTGCATGTGACATTAGTTTTTCAGACACAGATATAACAAAGAATGATGGGAATTCAAATGCCCAAACGTCATCCAGGCCAGAAGAAGAAGAAGAGCTTCTAATCACTGAATCTAATCTGGATGAAGCGACCCATGATGTTGGGAGATCCTCTAAGCAAGACAGCAAGGATTCCAGCCTACGTTTGTCATCAGATGTTAATGAGAATAGTTTAGCAATTGATGACAAACTTCAAGATTCAACACTGCAAACCCAGGACAAAGCTGTGTTCAATACTTCAGCCAGTGCAGCAAAGGAACCTTGTGTTTATGCAGACATCCCTCAAAAAAAATTTGAAAACACCTCAAAACAAGAAAGCCTGTTGAAAGCTAGAGAATCTATCCACGGTGCTCCTCTTCAGGACATTGATTCTGATCAGGCCCAAGATGAATGTGCAAAGAAAAGAGACAAGCAAAGTGGAGAGAAAGAGTTAGAAGACAGGAAGGTGGAGACAAGAGAAGAAAGATCTGAAGAGCAGAAAAAATGTAGCAGTTTGAGTGGGGAGAACAAGGAGCCAGTCCAAGAACGAGGCAATGACCCCTGCTTCGCTCCATCCAGCTCCACGTATGAGGGCGGACGAGTGATTCGGAGTGCCTCTTTCGGGAAGGCACGAGTTACAGTATTAAGGACAAGTTTGTAGAGGCAAGAATGGTGACACCTTAAGGAGCTTATATGAGCGAACTTCGGAAGGACAAGAACACAGTTAAGTGATTTGTGATAAAAAAGAAAATGCCTGAGGAGGAGGACGTTAAGTGATTGAGGGGATTTGGACCTATAACTCTGGATTACAAATGTTAAAATGGGAACTTATAATAACAATGTTTGGTAACTTGAACATTTTCATTATTCATATAATGTGGTTTGAAATACAGATTAAATAGAAGGTCTTAGGTATATTTCATGAAAACAAAAACTATGTACACAAATATAGTGTAGTGTTGTTTTGCAGTTGATGGTAAACGGCAAATACCTTCTTGCAGTCAAATAAACACTCAGTATTTCAGGTTAACACTTTCATTCCTTTCAAAAGAAACCTCTAACATAACACAGAGATGAGTGCTTGTGGATGGCAACATAACCCTTGTTATTGTCGGTGTAACAAAATGTGTTTTGTATCTCAAATATCCTGATTAATAAACATGCTGTGTATCTGATATCAACATGGAGACTCCTGCTCCTGATTTATGTGCATATATAAGAAATCACATTTATGTTTTGCTTTCATACATCCTTTTTTTCTCCTCAAAGAAAGTTCACCAGGTGTTTGGGTGCTGCTCTCACAGGAGCCCTGATGCAGAATTACATGGAGCCACTGAAAATGCCTTTGTCACTTTAAATCCCTGCCATGTCTCAGTCGATGACATCATTGTCTGAGAACACATTACATCACCCCTTCCCAGGCTCTCTCTCTCTCTCTCTCTTAAAGACAGCACCACCTTATGTTTACTGAGCTACATAGACACATATGCGCACATGCACACACCTAGAAAGACCTGCTTATCTGTTTACAAATGTGATATCAATATCAACATGAATATTAATAACAGTCATTGTGAGATTACATTGTATGTGTGGGCTGTTGCTTTCATGTTGTGTTGATGTAGTTACATCCAGGACAGCATCCACAGATATGGATATGTATTAAAAAGCTAAGTTCGCGATTAGATGTAATAACGTTCGCTTTAAACACATCCCTGCCCTGACTGAATAGTATTAGTATGTTTTTCCTACCACACCACACACAGGAAAGACATTCCTGAGTAGCCTATATTTTAAATAAGAGCTTGTGTCTGTTTTTGACCTGCAGTATTCACATCTAAAACACACTTTATGCCTGAGGAAGAATTGGGAAAATATGATCCTTTGATTTATGGAACCTAATTTCATAATGTTGCAAATGAAATTTGAGTAATTATTGATATTTTTGACGATTGAATCAGAATACTGGATATTATTACCAACATCCATTATTTTTTAAATTGGTGAATTTGGGCTCAAGCTGCAGCAAAAAAATGAATTTGGACTGGATGGAAGTGAAATGTCTGTCAATTAGTTTGCATTTGTCTCTGATATACATAACCACTGTATAATTAATCAGGTGTTTGATTGGCCTGCGAGTGCGCGTGAGTGCGTTGCGCGCGCGTAAATCACAGAGATGCGGAGAATGCTGAGAGAATGTTTCTTTAAGACCCATTACCTTCCAATCCGACAGAGGGGGAGTCTGTGGTAAGGTGGCGTATCGTCTCTCTCCGCGTCCCCCCTCCTCCTGGCCGTTTACATGTGGAAAAAAGGGGCAGAAAATATAACACATACAGTAAGCTTTACTGTGGATTCGGATGGGGGGCGCGGACACCAAGGCACGATCCGCGGAGATGGACCTCAGGAATATTTAACATCAAACATGGACACTACAGGCTCCCCGCGATGACTGTGGTAAGGATGCAACTTCACACCGCCCCATCGCAACCCAGTTTCCATCGAGATGGTAAATGATATCCATCGGAAGACGCATCGGAAACATATGCATGCACTAATGTAACGATAAATGCATGTGTGTGCGTGCATGTGTGTGATAACAAGTAGGCTACCTAACATTTGTGTTGTCAAGGATTGGGGGGTGGTGGTGGTGTGTGTGTGTGTGTGTGTGTGTTTGTGGAAGGGGAGGGAAGGGGATTACTATTTGAATATGGGCAAATAGGCTTATATTATAAGACAATGCATCGCTTGATGGCTATGTCAGTTTCAGGCATTGACAGGTGTGTTGGCAGTACACAGCACGATTTATTTAGGGCGCGCTTGCTCGCTGCCGTTTGCATACAGTTAGGTGAGGTGGTATCTACTTCAAGAGACAGAGAAAGAGAGAGAGAGAGAGAGAGAGAGAGAGAGAGAGAGAGAGATAGATCATAAGATGCCACTGTATATTGGCCTACTATGTGTTGCTTGTAATTAATCATGGCTGTAACTAAGCCCTTCGCCGTTGGGAGCTTTGAAGTCAAACCTCCCAGCACGTCTCATTGCTATCACTGGGCCTATGGAGTTGATTATAATTCTATAATGTCATGGAGAAGGCAGGCCTATTTCTGAAAATGTGCGATGTGCATTTTTGGGCCATCCTTCTGACGTGATGATTTCTATAGTCTCAGTTAAGCAGGATCTCTAAAGAGATTTGTCTTCATCCTGTTTGCTTTAATGGGCATTTTAACACACAAAGGGCCAATGTAGAGACCCCACAATAAACAACTGCAAAGCTTTTTTACTATAAGAATGCAGATCTGTGCGTGCATGCGTGCGTTCTCGTGCGCGCCCGTGCGTCTATCATCAAATGGTCTTTCCTCCATACATTCAGAAATGGAGGCACAGTCAAGTCGAGCTGTCATATGGAGAGCCTCGTCAGTTCCCCATTAGCCCAGTATGCAGTGTGAATGCCGGCACAAATAAAAGCGTGTTATAGTCTGAATCCTGGTGCTTTCATTCCCTCTACCCAGCTGTCGACAATCACTTATCGATTCCAATGATGCGTTTCTTGGCCAGGGGGTATCTGTTTCATGGTATTTGGAAGGGAGGAGGAGCAGAGGGGTGGGGGGATGTTCATTATGTTCTGCTTTCATTGAAATGCCAAGAATGCATCTGACATGCACCGTTGCGAAGGTGGTTTTGCCATGTAACTGGAGGTAAAATCTGATTGCAGAGAACCTCTTTCTTTAGTTCTAATTGTCGGCGGCTGTGGGAGCTGCAAACCACTCTCCCCGCCCCATGACTGGTGGAGGAGAGCTTTTGCTGCTCTCTCTCTCTTACACACACACACACACACACACACACACACAAAATGCAATGCCATTTTTAAGGGGCAGAATATTTGGTAACATGATACACAACCTAACTGGGGGCCTTGTCCTAATTGGTCATCTTGCAACTACTGTAAATTCAGTTTTCCCTCTCCATTGTAGGCGCTAGCAGGGTTCAGTGTGACTGTGTAATAATATGAAAACATGATGTAATGATGTGGGCAATAATAATATGAGAACACCCACATGTGCACACACACACACACACTTGATTGAGTTCAGTGTAGCTACACTTTGACATGAGCTCACCCCTCAAGCCAATGAATCTAATGAAGCTACTTGATAATTTAGCTTTACAGTAGCTCTACATTATCGAAACATGTCCACCAGCGCATTGTTTTCAAGCTGCCCTCTCTGTCAGCAGCAGTGAGAATGGCAGCTATTCAAAGAAATGACATGTAGCTATCTTTTGTTTTCCACCTCTCTCTCTCTCTTGCTCTCCCTCTTTCTCTCTCCCTCTTCCACACAGACTCAAAAACACAGCTCCTGAAACCCAGTGACCTCATAGCTGACGCTTCAGTCAAAACTGCAGGCTGCACAGTTATGTTTTGCCTGTACTGAATCAGGACTCGAGCAATGAATCCTTTGTTTCGCCAGTGCAGACTCATCATATGACACAGTAGGAATACAGTGAACTATTACTGTGAGCTGTGCAGTGATTGTTACACTATATACAATAGTCTGCAGTAATTACATTACCCTGTGTACTGCTGGTCCTCCTGAGCTAATGAAGAGCTGCTGGTAATGACGATGAGTCCACGATTATCCCAAGCTGAGAATTTGAAAGTTTTTCTTGCAAGCTACTCTATTCTTAGAATTTCAGGTGTTTCAAGGTCCTGCACCAACTCTAAGGAATTTCAAAAGAATATTTTGGGTAGCTTGGACCACAAAGTAGCAATCAGAAGCTGTTGTAGTCATGGCATAGTTTGATCAACAGTCTTTTTTAAAGAGACAAATAAGTGTCACATTTGGACCTGAATCTTCCGTTCAGGGCAGTGGTGCTATCACTGAATGTGTTGTACCACACATGTTTTTTTCTCCTATAAAAAGTATTAGATTCTGCTATGTTGTTTTCAGCAGTTTTGAAATTAAGTATTAGCTGAATGCTTTTGAAAGTTGATACGATCATGATTCTGGACCCTCTAAAACGCCCCAAAAGAGGATGGCTCATGGGATATATTTCAAAACAGTCG
The DNA here is from genome assembly GCA_029875015.1 of Lepomis gibbosus. Classification (NCBI taxonomy): domain Eukaryota; kingdom Metazoa; phylum Chordata; class Actinopteri; order Centrarchiformes; family Centrarchidae; genus Lepomis; species Lepomis gibbosus. The sequence goes on along the minus strand of JAPMOB010213236.1, from coordinate 16,660 downwards.
TGACCCAAATAGACATTTAGCTTGTTCGTTAAAAGGTTAGACATCGCCAAATCACCTCTTAAATCTGCAGCAATAACAACAAACATAAAATGTCATAGTGTCACATAGACACTTAGCATGATATAATTCAGTCAGGTGTCTTCTGAGCTTTTCCCACCTAAAGGTGTTTCAGGCAGATTCTGGGTCAAAACTTTCAAAAACATTTGATGATGCCAGGGCCTCAGTTTTTCAGGTTTACTCATTTGTTCCAGTCCATAATGTGGTGTTATGATGGTATGCTATTACTACTGCAAATGCAGGTGTCAGTGGCAGAGAAGTTTGAAATATTTGGAAATGTCGCCATTGCCACTTCAGCCTTGCTTCAGTGATTATCCATCAGTGGAGCGGGGAAGGAAGTTAAGTTGTTTTTTAGTGGGACATGCAGTGAGGTTGCCAAGTGCTCTAGCCAGCTCACCAGCATGAGGAGCTAATTCAGTATTTGTATCAGGCCTCCAATTACCAGCTAGCAGTCCTCATCTTTGGTCCTGGACGTCCATATAATAATAATGAGGAAACTGGCAAGACTTGTTTTCACGGGTGCTGAGGCCTGCGTGCTAAATATGTTTGATTCACAAAATGGATGATTTTGGTTGGACAAAGAAATTCTTTATTGTGCTGCCTGGGCTCACTGACGTAAAGAAGCCTGCATGGGCACTAAATCAGTCCACACCACTTAAAAGTATAAAGGCCAGTGCAAACCCCTGAGTATTATAGACTAGACAGTGAAGAATATGGGAGGAAAGAAGATAGGGGCATGAGGCGCTACAATAATGCTGATTGCCGGAATCCATACCATTTTGGCCCACAGTTTGCAGCATGAGCCAGAGACCTTATCTAGTTAAAAAGGTAATTTAAGTTATGCAGACAACACAACTGATTAAAGGATGTTTTGTAGTGTGAGATCACATATTTAAATCTCTTTGTTTTTCATTTGTTTTTTAGAAAAAACTGAGAATGACAACAAATTGAAGTTGTTGTCTTCCTTAAATCATTAAGATTACAATTTCAACATCTCTGAATGTTGAAAGTCACTCTGATCTTATCAAGATCACAGAGACTGATAACTTAAACTAACAGACTGATACGACTCGCACATGTGTCTGTTGAAAATACTATAAGACTAGAGCCAGCAGTTAATTAGCTAAGCTTAGCTTAGCTTAGTTTCGCATAAAAAGTGAAAGCAAGGAAACAGCATGAAGGTAAGATAACCTCCCTACCAGCACCTCTAAATCTATCTGATGAACTTGTTATGTCTTGCATGTTTAATCTGAAGTAGTTTTACAGGTTAAACAAAAAAGACAAAACATTTCAATTTGTTAGCTTTAGAGGTGCTGGTATGCAAATGTAGTTACATTTGGACATTAACTGGCTAGCTGTTTCTCCCTGTTTCCAGTCTTTGTGCTAAGCTAAGCTAAACAGCTGCTGACAGAAGGCATATATTTAATAATATTCTGTATTATTTGGACTATTACTGAGCTAAACATTACCAGTTTCATTCTTGTCTCCTCAACAATTCCTCAAGTTACATGACTTGGTGTGTGTGGTACTCAAATAAATATTTCATTGAATTCACAGTAACCGGATATTCTAAAGACGCACAGTAGATCTGTAAGCACAGATATAGAATTTCTGATTCTATTGGAGTTGTCATCACATTATTATGTACTAAATCAACATAATCTTTATTTGATCAAAAATACTAACTGAAATCATCACACATTACTGTCACATTTCCATAGACTTAAATTAGTCAGTGTTGTTGTCTCAGACTACCATCTCACTTTTACAGTGTCCTTTCTCATTTGTTATCGGCACAGTGAAGTTTACTGAGGGGGATCTAATGCAGTGTCTACTCTCTTTTTCAGCTCTTACCCCGGGTGCAGTGAGGAGCTTTGCCTCTTGGAGACTATTTAGGAGCATCGGCCCTCCTTTATCCCTTCCTTCCCCATAACCCTGTTTCCTTCCTCACCCTCCGCCAATCCTAGCCACCCACAGAACGGCTTCCCCGTAGATACATCATCCACTTGTATAACACAGGAGTAAGTGCTGGAGAAGAAAAAAAACATAAAGGCAATAAACAGAGGAAGACATGCAGACCAAAGGAATGATATTTTTGGAAAACTGAAGATGTAAAGATTTATATTTTGTACATCAAACTTTTAGTACAAGCTCATAAAACAAGAGGCACGAAGACGTTTTGCACATATCATCTGCTGTTTCATTTTCTTTACTAACGTGACACACACGTTACGGTCTCATGATGATGTGCGAGGTGATGCCCACCATTTCTGAGGATGGGCGAAGTGGGACTACTGGGGGCCCCTCCTCACCTGTCGGGGCAGGAGGCGGAGGCGCCGGAGGTCCGATGGGAGGTGGCTTCAGTGGGAGGGAACCCAGAGGCGGAGGAGACGAAGGAGGCAGCACAGGGAACCTGGAATCGTTAATGGTCAACATGCTGACAGAGAGGGAGAGGCTGCTGGAGAACCTGAGAGAGACACAGGACTGCCTAGGCACGGCTCAGCTACGCCTCCGCGAGCTTGGACACGAAAAGGAGTCACTTCAAAGGCAGCTTTCTATTGCTCTGCCACAGGTACAACTGTGTGTATTTGTGTATTTACAATCTGCACACATGGAGGAATCAGTTGAGTTAGGAAGTGAAAGAGGGCTGATAGGGCAAATGTGTTAAGTTGAACGCTTTTACTTGTGAGGTAACATTCTTTATCCTCCGTGATATCAGTGTCCAGTTATGTATGAGTGTGTTTATCTGAGTGTGTGTGTGTCATTGTGAAGCAAGCTCATGAGACAGTAAGCCTTCACTATGACAGTTCATGCAGAGAGACACAGCTAGAAAGTGGATGTTAAATACTTCCCCATCTGCATCTTCAAAGTGTTCCTCACTAATGTTCTTATTAATGCAGAGGGTTTATGCTCCTATCATCTTCTGGCTGTTTAGTCAAAGTTGAATTTTCCTGTTATTTGTAATCAGGTTTTATTTTTGTTTGTTGACCACGTTCCTAGTGGATGATTAATGACCCTGGAAGTTAATATTTGTTTATGGCTCCAACTTAACTTAAGTGAATACTTAATTTTCTAGGAATTCTCTTTAGTTTACTGGGTGAAATTGCTTATTAATAATAGCTGGAATTTGAAGATGTTATTCTACATTTATTACATGAACAGCTTTCTCTTTTTTTCCACTGGAACAAATCCCCAGCTCTATTTGTTTACATTCGTTTAGTAGTATAGTTTGCTGTCACACTTTAATCTTTTCAGCACTGTCTATGAGGCCCATTTACATTGTATTAATCCTAAATCCTGTATTAATCCAGTATCAAGCGATACAGCCACTGTCATTATTTCATGTTTTTTAAAGGGAGTGTCAGAAAGGTATTTTTACCAAGTTTTTAGATCTAATTTTGACATTAAAATGTGAGACAGAAAAGGTGACAAGCTCGCAGAGAACGTGGAGTACGATGAGTCAGAGTTCTTTTTTCCTAGATACATAACATTTTTTCCACATGTTGTCTGGTTGTTATGCTTGCTGTTGTTCAGAATTATAAGAAGTGTATACATAGCATGAAAACCTATGGAATCTAATACAATACAATTTAGTATATGGCTCTGCAATTCCACCTAAAATATTTGGTGTAAATGACAAGATAATGATAAAACAACACCTAAACTAACATTTAGCCTTTAGAGCAATTGGTTTGTTTAATCAGTAAGAAAAATAGTCTACCAAACATTCCCTTGTTCTAGTGTAACCCTGTGTGTCTTTCACAAAAGATTATTTCTAACTCTGTTACTCTAGCTTCTCAACTGTGAGGATTGGCTTGCATTTCTTTTACTGTGATGGGATAATAAACTGAATATATATATATATTTTTTTTTTTTTTCTGGACTAGCGGTTGGACAAAAGTGATTTCAAGATGTCACCTTAGCCTTTAAGTAGGGTAAAGTGACAAAAGGTAAGTAATCGCAAAATCGTTGAAACGTTATTTTTAACTGAATCGTTATCATTAACTAATTTTGTTGGTTGTAAACTTAACAGTTAAACATTTACTTAGGAGTAATAGACAGATCAATTGATGATCAAAAGATTTGACAGTATAAACACCAAAATTTTAGTTTTTTGTTAAAGGGCTACATTATTGAATTACATATAAATGTACAGCTGTTTACAATATTGTGTACAGAACCTGTAAATCATTATCAATTTGCAGCTAACACACCAGTCAGAACATTTAGCAAAATTTCCATATATATATGTATATATATATGTATATATATACACACACACACACACGGGTAACTCATCAAATTCATTAAAATAAATGGAGCACATAAAGATAGAGATGAAATAGAAAAGAAACTATAAGGGGACAAGGGAAGCCAACTGAGAAGCTGACCCCTATCCAAACAAGAAAGAAACCCATAAGGCCAAGAGCCAATGGGCCCACTGTGTCACCATCTGTATAGATCCCTCTCTTCCCTCCTCCATGCAAACGAAGACCAATTTCCTGTGTCTACTTCAGTTTTTGAATCATATTGCAGGTAATCCTGACAGTAAACATCAAACCATCATTGTCATCCTCATAAGCAGCAACTGCCTCTAAGCTGAAGGCTTCAGCAGTGTTTATGACCATAGATTCTACCAGCATTCTTTGCTGGTCCTTTTTTGTGTTACAAAATGTAAGACATCTCTACTGTTTGCACTCGGCGTTATGCAGGAGTTGAAAAACGTATTCCCAGGGGTAAATGACATATCGATGCTATGTTTTTGGGGGTCTCTCTTGTGCATTCCAGTGCAGAGCCATTGTGTAACACAATGTGATGTAATCCATCCATGAATGCGAGTTCACAGGGTAGGATGAGTGAGAGAGAGTGGTGGTGGAAACTGTGTCAGTGCTTTCCATGATTATTATGTAGGTTTACATCATGTACGTCTTCCTACATCGCTGGTCTCAGGTGTTTCATGAAGTGTGTTTCTGGAAGGGTTTGGATATGTATATTTTTAGCATTAAGGGTCCGTGTATATGTGTGTGCGCAGAGAGCGCTGAGAGCGGCTGATAATATTTCATTTTCAGAGTCACAAGATTTGGCAGTGTCTGGCCTGAATTATTATTTGTTCCTTCAAGCTCTCACTGCAGCTCAAGTGGCTGAGCAGAGAACACTTACACTAATAAAACCATACATTTAAACAGTTTGTTTTTTGTGCCCCTGAACGCAGCTTGTGTGTTCCACAGGAGTTTGCTGTGTTGACTAAAGAGCTGAACGTTTGCCGGGAGCAGCTTCTGGAGAGGGAGGAGGAGATTGCTGAGCTCAAGGCAGAGAGAAACAACACACGTGTAAGATGTTTAGCGGCCATTTTGCTTATTAGCACTGTAACAGCCTCTGTGTTATCTTCCTCACCCATTGTGGTTGTGTGGGTGTGACACTGTTTCATTTGCTTCTGGGTTTTTTTTCCTCCTTCTCTTCCTCTTTCTCCTGCACATTCTTTTTTCTCTTCGTGACTCCCTTTTGTGTCCATATCTGCTTTTCTTATCTCTCCCACTCACTCCTTGTCCTTTTCTGCTATCCGGCACTTCCTCACTACCCAATTTCATCTCATTGTCACTCTTAAAACACCACGCTCCACATCCTCTGCGTCCCCGTCCTTCAAACTCCCTTTCTTAACTCTCTTCTTCACCTCTTTTATTCTCCCGACACCTCCCTATCTCCTTCCCCTTTAACCCACACACCCACTGTAGTTGTTGCTGGAACACCTGGAGTGTCTGGTGTCTCGTCATGAGCGCAGTCTGAGAATGACGGTGGTGAAAAGACAAGCCCAGTCCCCAGCAGGAGTCTCCAGTGAGGTGGAAGTCCTCAAGGCCCTCAAGTCTCTGTTTGAGCACCACAAGGCCCTGGATGAGAAGGTGGGTCAAACTGTTGTCCTTTGCATTGTATATCAGGGCTTAGAGTCAACTTAAAGTGTCATTGATCCATAGGGAATGTGTAGATGTGTCACGCTGTGTTGTGAGGTTCGTGCTCCGCTTACCTGTAAGCCTCCCTGGTTGTTATGGTGGTTTAAATCAGTAAAATCTGATGGAGAAGGGAAAAGAAAAAGAAAAGGGACCATTCTGGGAGAAATTGAATGTCACTGCCAAGAAACAGTATTTGGACAAACTAATAACCATAAACAACCTATATCTGTATGACTTGGCAGCCCAAGCCAGGATTACAGACCCAGACGCACTACCTCTACTCAGATACCTCGTTTTTGGACTGACGTGCCTACTCTATGAGTGAATTTAAAAGTTATAGATCACTATAAGCTCGTGGTTAGTTTTGCAGTGGCTGGGTGCAAGATCTGCTCATTCTTAAGTTAGTTACTTACGGTAACGTCACGGTGTGATGGCAACATCACATTCCCTATATTTTTACAGATCTTCTGACTACTTATGTGAAAGGGGTCGCCTTACCTGACTCTGCAGTTCCCCTCAACTCTGCAGAGCTTTATACTTTCAACTCACTCTTTTGGTTTTCAGGCACTCAACTTTACTGTTTAGTTTCACATTCACCAGTATCATCAGAGCTGTTTTCAATTGCAGAAAATATACTGTCAGCTAAATTAGCTAACCTAGCACCAAATGTTAGCATCTAACTGCTGAACATAGTGGAGGATTTAGCAGCTAAAGATCCAGATATTTCCCTCAGGAGGTGATGAGACCAGAGACACAATGCAAAATTAATGCTAAAGTTGCTCTCTATCTGTAATGTGTAGCCTAAATTGTTTGTTTGCTAACAAGTTAGTCATATTAGCTTGAAAGGTGATACAGTATGTCAGTATTGTGGTTACCAAGTGGCCAAAAAAAACAACAGTTATTGCAGGAAGCTATCAATAAAGTTTATTTTCACTTTTCACTTTTTTATTTACACATTTGTAGCCTGTTAGCATAGCCTATCAGGGTCTTAGGTGGCAGCAGTACAGACATTAACATGCACATTTTAGCATGTTTTGGACAGACTACAATATATTATTGGTTTTGCGAAGTGATATAAATTAGGATAGTTTTAGCTTACAGGTTGCAGCTTTGCTTTAAATGGCAAATTAACCTGTATTTATAACACTTTTTAACACTCACACACTGACGGCCCTGCCATTGGAAGCAACTTTGGGTTCAGAACTTTTCCCAAGGACACTTAAACAGCTGGGAGCTGGGATGAATGATTACTAGACAACCTGCTCTACCACTTGAGCCACAGCCCTATACACATTTGATATAACCTCTTAAAATCATATATATGCTAAAAAGAATTAACAATGGGGCAGATGAAGAATAAATGCTTGATATTTCTGTTCTGAGGATGCATATCATCACATGCTACTCTCAAAGCTTCCTCCTACACTTTGCTGCAAGTAGGAGTAAGTTTCTTGATAAATGTCTTTTAATCTTCACTCTTATTGAAGAATGTTTAATCAGAATGATCACGGCAAAAATGCTGGCATGGAATCAGTTGAATGGCAATGCAGTGCAACTTATGCACCTTATGCACCTTTTGTCAAATAACATAATGATGTAATGAGAGTGTTTTGGTCACTTGAGAAGTGTTTAATTGGTTCTCTTGTAATTTTTGCCCTTTCTAACAAGCTTATCAGGAAGTGTAAGAATATGTCTTTAATTTAGGAATACAAAGGCAGCTTGTAATTTGTAAAAGCCATGATGGTCCTGATATGACTTCTGCCACCCACAGGTTCGAGAGAGGCTCCGTGTTGCCCTCGAGAGGGTGTCCATGTTAGAGGATCAACTTGCAGTGTCTTCTACAGAGGTAAAGTCGAATGTGAATGATTTTCTGTCTGTCTACTTTAGCTCAGAGTAAAGAAAAAACATTCATTTGTATTGTCTGTTTGCCCATTTTGTCTCCCCCTTTCTAGGTAATCTCTTTAAGAGACCAAATTAAAAGACGTCAACAAGGGGTGGACGGCGGGAAAGATGTAAGGGAGGGTTTTATGCATGTTGGTTCCAGTTGTTTTTGTGTATGTGTTAGCATCCAGAAAGTCAGTAGAAAAGTAGATGTATGGGTACCATGGTATGTCAGTGTGATTTTAACTCGTAAGTCTTACCCCATCCACATTTATTTCAGCTAGAACCTTATCTAGTTCAAACTGTATGTTTTTCATTACCACTTTTTTCTGTATTATAATCATTCCAGCGACTACCCAATGGCCCCTCCACTGGTCTGGAGGATAGCGAGCTCGAAAGACAACGAGAAGGAGAGATAGAGCGGCAGAGAGCTGAACTCTCCCAGCTGAGGGAGAGGCTGGCCCTCATGTGCCGGCAGGTGAGTGTATGTTTCTGTAAATCTGTCATTGTAAGGAACCACATGAGGTTTCACAACTTCAAAGTTCCAAACATTACTGCTTATGTTTTATTGTGTGATTATTTTACTGTTTTTATGTTGTTGCTTACATTGTATTGTTGTTTCTTTGCTTTCGTACTACTAGTCTTATTTCAAATGTTTAACTCTTGTAAAGCACTTTGTTACCTTAATCTGTGAAAGGTGCACTGTTAAATAAACTGTACCTACTTTCTTACTTACTTGCTTTCTTACTTACTTTACAAGAAGTAAAAGCAAGGACATCTTCACTGCTTCAAGGGGATATTTCAGTGTTAGCAGGTGGCCCCAGGGTTCAATGTGAAATCTAAGCTGAAATGTTTTAGTTAATATATTGTGATCACATCAGTTGTGTGATGGAGTGTAATGAAACACTAACAACAGCGCATTAGTCTCTGATTGAAGGCTTTCTCATACTATGCCAGTAAGAAATTCGTTGTTGGCCACACCTGTCCAGTTGATGGGGCTAGTGCTCTTCAAACTCATCACTTCAATAAATGCTGTGTTTGAAATCATGTTAGCTTGATAACATTTTCACTTTATAATGTGAGGCATGGTGCAATAAAACAACTTTACAAATTTACTCTAGATATGCCATTATCTTTGTTGTTGTCAGAAACTGCAGAGACTTACACAATGCTGTTTTAACGTTAAAATATCTATAGGTAGAGGTAAACATTAGGGGTAGACAAAAGGTTGATGTACGTGCTAATTGTTAAAGGAATATTTTGGGAAATAACGTACAGAGAATCCCAAGAAATGGAGGATCTAACTATATGTTTATGTCTACTGGTCTCCCTCTTCCCTCTTGTGGCCAGTTAGACCATTACAGCAGCTTCAAAAAGTGCACAATAATGCAGTATTTGAATTTAATCATAGACATACTGTTATTATCACTGTATGACATTGTAAATCTTGTGTATGGCTGTCAAAAGTATTTAGGTGAAGATGACTATAACTATAATTTTAACATCCCGACTATCTGATCAGAGGAGAAAAGGATTTAGGAGTACATTGAAAACTAAGAAGAGCACATTCTGTCACCAGTTTACTGTGTGTTACATGTGTCAGACTCTCAGCATGTTACACTTACCAAAAACAAGTTAGGTTCTCCAGTCAGTGGCATTGACTAGACACCGATATCTACATCTGGAGTTGGTCCCCGGGTGCTGCACAGTGGCTGCCCACTGCTCCCTTGAGGGATGGGTTAAATGCAGAGAATGAATTTCACAACATGTATGTGTATGTGACAATAAAGGTATCTTCTATTCTATTCTGTCCTTCTTATGTCAGTGATGCTTTTCAGGAGTTTTACATTAAGCAGACAGCCACTCGTAATGAATCACTGTCGTGTCTATTTCCAATTGGTGCTGTGGCAGTTAACTTTGACTCACATAGGTTCAAACTGTGTCATCATGTGTCCCTTTGTGGTGTCATGTCAGGTTGGGGAAATAGAGGAACAGCTTGCGGCCGCCAGGAGGGAGGTGACGAAGTCAGAGGAGGCCAATCTGAAGCTCCAAAGGGAAGTGAAGGAGGTCTGTATAGGGCCAATCTGTCTCTTCCTGGCCAAGACCCTGAGCTCCCTTGATTCCCGTAGCTCCAAGTGTATATTTGAACACAATGGGCATATGTTGGAGAAGTATTAATATGCATTACTTTGAGGGTAATAAGAGGGCAATTAAGAGAAATTAAACATTAGAGGTGGATGTTTGCTTATTGTCATTATTGCAGATATGAAAGTCTAAAATAAATGCAATTGTAATGTAATTGTCCACCTACAATATTACAATGGACTACTTATGCAGGACATCTACACATTAAATTTGTTTCCTCCAGTTGGGTATCTCTTACCTAGCTATCACTTATCACGTAAATGTGTAATAAGAATTGTTCTCTCATGTATATAATGAAACCTCAACCGCATATCATCTGGTTTCATGATACATTTTTGCTTCCTCTAGGCCCTTTGCCAAAGAGAGGACATGGAGGAAAGGATTACAACACTGGAACGCAGGTAACCTTTGCTGTGTTTGTGGAATATATTCTTAGTTTTAGTGAGGGTGTTTTTAGAAAGCAATTATTTTTTAAATCAGAATTTCAGAATGAGCTGTACTAAACATAGCAGAAAGGCCATATGTTTCACCTGTCGGCTGACAATGTGTTGCAAAAGTGTCTTGACACCTCTTTATACAGTCTACAATTGTTTTACATAATCGCATTTGCAGTACATTCATATTAAGAATGCTGTGGTGTAAAACAAGCAAAAGCAGTTTGAAAGCTTGCGGGTGACCAGATGTCCTACTACAGTGTGGACAATTATTTGTTAGGTTTGTCTTACTTTGTTTAATTGAAGAGTTAAGATCAGAAATGAAGTTTGAGTTTGTCACATGTATATCTTTTATTAAGTGACACAAAATATAATGGCCCAAGGATATGTACACATGAATACCATTACAATACGATTCAAAATTCAAACTACCTCCAACAACCACCTCAACATTATTTTTACGACATTATCTTTAATTCATGATGCATTCTAGCATCTTATGAGTAGAATTACTTGTAAATAAAAACTCAATTATTTTTGTACCCCAAAATTCAGAGGAGTTTTCGACTCACTTCAGCCCTGACTAGCATCTGCAGGCTTCCTCACAAGGTGGAGAAAGTGCCAACACCTCCACTAAGACAGTCGGGCCTCTGTGTTGCCTGAGATGCAAAATGAGGGCAAAAATATGCATTTCACTCGCTAATGCTTGTAAAGCTTAAATGCTGTGAGCACACAGTAATATCTGATGACAACTCAACTGAGCATTTTATCATTTTGATCAACTCAGAGCGTGTCCCATCTGGATTTTGGCAGTTGAACAGTAAGAGGGCACAGTTTAGTGGTATTTTAGTGAATAAATCAAAGTGAAACTGTCCCCAGTGGAAATTACACTCCTGCGTATAATCGTATATATCATGTTATTTTGGCTGATAAATGCAGCTCTAATAATTCAATGACTTGGTGTTGAATGCAGGTACCTCAGCGCCCAGAGGGAGGCGACTTCTCTCCATGATATCAAAGACAAGCTAGAAAATGAGCTGGCCAGCAAGGAATCACTGCACAGACAAGTAAAGAATGTCTCAAACAATCCAGTATCCAACAGCGCTCTGTTTGATGGAGTTATACTGTACAGATGTGTTTCTGTCTGTGTCCAGAGTGAAGAGAAGAATAGACAGCTACAGGAACGTCTGGATGAAGCCAAGCAGAAGCTCCAGCAGACCTTGCAGAGGGCAGAGACACTGCCTGAGATTGAGGCCCAGCTTGCTCAAAGGGTTGCTGCTCTCAATAAGGTACTTTGAGTCAGGGAGGGTCAATGAGATACTGTACCTGACTGACCAGGCAAGCTGCCATTCAGATTCAGTGCTGAGATATATTTAAAAGCTGGATTTGTTTGAAAGTTGCATTAACACTGTATACAGGCGGTCATAGCCTCTAACAGTTGATCAAATAATCAGATAATGCATCTTTTGAATAAAAATCCTCAAGCGTTTATTTGGATCTTTTTTCAGTCTCTCCTACATCACAAACAGGCGCGTCTGGAAATATTTTTATGCTTCTTCTAATTTAGGCAGAGGAACGCCATGGAAATTTTGAGGAGCGACTACGGCAAATGGAAGCTCAACTTGAGGAGAAGAACCAAGAGCTGCAGAGAGTAACATCATTTTTATTTTATTATTTATACTTGGCTGCAATTCCCATTTGAAGCTAAATTACTTCGTTGTCCACTTTTTTGTTATCTTGAGCACCTCTCTTATGGCTTTATTTCAGGCAAGGCAGAGGGAGAAGATGAATGATGAACACAACAAACGCCTCTCAGATACAGTGGACAAGCTTCTGTCTGAGTCCAATGAGCGACTGCAGCTCCACCTCAAAGAGAGGATGGCGGCACTAGAGGAGAAGGTAATGACAAGACTAATTAGTTGTGCAAAATATTTTTTAATATATAATGGAAAATAAGATTTGGTAAAAAATGATATTTATTCTTCTTCTCTCCTAGAATGCTCTCTCAGAGGAACTGTCCAATATGAAGAAAATCCAAGATGATCTTCTAGCTAATAAGGTAGTATCAGACTTTTCCCAGTTCTCAATAACTCCACGTTTCCCTACAAACAAGAGACATGATGATTAACAAATTGTGGTAATTTTCCCTTGGGGGGAAAAAGCTAATTATACTATTTTTTCCTCTGTGCTGTAGGAGCAGCTCCTTGCTGAGCTGGAGCGAATCCAACTGGAGCTGGATCAGCTGAGAGGCAGGCCTGGCTCCTCTTATTCCAGGTTAGCCACAATGAACCTTTAAGGGAATTTATTTACACAATATGTCCTACATTTTGTGAATGCCCAGATAAAAACAAAGTCTCCCAGGGGATACTGTATATACACTGCTCCTTCTGAGTACAAATATTTGTTTACTCCTCTGTTTAGATGTAATGTATTTCCACTAATATCTTCTTTTTTTTAATTACTCATGCTGTATCTAGAGGGTGTTGTTCTGGCTGACAAATTTGCAAAATATATGCGGTTTTAATTCACATGGTTACAACTCTTTTGATGTTTGTGTTTCCGTTGCATCTGTCTGTTGTAATTTTACACCCAGAAAATGGGTGTGAATTTCAAGTACTATGGCATAACTAATGAATTTTGGATCTCACCATAGGACGGGCAGCGTGAGCTCACTTCCGTCCACCCTTTTTCGAAGATCTCTTCCAGGGAGCGCCTCGGAGCTGCGGTACCCCCAGGGTGGAGGCTCACTCCCGGCTGGCTACGGCAACTCCTCTAGTGGGGTGGTGGTCAGGCGAGCACACCGTGGCCGGTGGGGGACTCCTAGAGACGATAGTAACAAGGTGCTAATCTCACACTATTATAATGATGATGATGATGGTAATATCATTTGGTATGAGGATGATAATTTCCTGCATCCTTCCCACCTTTCCCTCCTCCCAGTATGGAGAGTGGGACAGCGGCACTATGCTGGGTCCGGGATTTGAGGGTGGCGTGGAGGGAGGGTGCTCTGACGACGAGGATGACAGGGAGACTTTGTTCGGATCAGAGCTGCTCTCTCCCAGCGGACAGACAGATGTACAGACTTTGGCCATCATGCTACAAGAGCAACTGGAGGCCATCAACAAGGAGATTAAGTGAGTATTATGAGACTAATTTGAGATCCCAAGACTATCTGTTTCACCTGCATTCAAAATGATGTGGGCTTTCTGTTGGAATAAAGATTGGATAGATGTAGAGATTTAAAAATCTTCCTCTCCCCTCCTCTCTTCTCTTCTCCTCACCTCTCAGGCTGATTCAGGAGGAAAAGGAGAGCACAGAGCTGAGAGCAGAAGAGATTGAGAGCCGGGTCAGCAGCGTGGCCCTCGATGCCTCACCTCTTCCACCCTCCTCGCTGGGAGGACGGGATAGCGTTGGGAGGGGTTACATGACTCCCTCCATCACCTCCTCCACCTTGGCGTCACCCTCACCACCCAGTTCTGGACATTCCACCCCCCGCCTGCCACATTCCCCTGCCAGAGAGAGTGACAGACAGGTACTGTGTCGGAACTGTGATGTAAGCCACAGATGTGCTTCAAGTGAGGATAGTTTAGGGCCCTGTGGAAATTGACCCAACTCTTTCTGTCCTACAGAATAGCAAAGATGGTGAAGAATGTAGAGCACTTGCCCTGATTGACTCCACCCCTCCTCCTGTTCCGCGAGCCCTACGATTGGACCGAATGACACACACTCACCCGGGTGCAGGCCTTGATGACCACCGTGAATTTCGCAGGTACTTTCCTGAAGGTTTACTCATAAATTGTGTATAGGGCTAACAAACTAGATTCACTCTGTGTCTGTGTTGACTTCACTGTTCTTCCTTACTTTGTCCTTCTAGTCTCTCTGCTGATGGTGCCACCACTGCAAGCCAGGATTCTCTCCACAAAGCCAGCAAAAAGAAAAGCATTAAGTCGTCCATTGGTCGTCTTTTTGGCAAAAAGGAAAAGGGGAGAATCGGTGCACCTGGGCGTGAATCTGCTTCTCTGGGTCAGTGAACAGATTTGAAATTACTTATTCGCCACCATTTTGTTGTCCAACTGAAAAATGTATCTGTTCACAGTAAGAGAACCATCAGCAGGGAGGCTGATACATAAAATAACTATTATTTTGACCTTTCCAGCCTCCACACCCTCTGATGACCTGGGTTCAGCCGACCCGCTAGGCCTGACTAAAATTGGGACTGGAACAGTGGAAAAAGACCGCCGTAGCAAAAAGAAGTGAGATCTGTCATCTTTCCACACACTTCTCATGCTATACAGAGATCTTTGAACTCTCCTGTACAGTTTGTTAGGAAGTGGCCCAGGTAGAGAATGACGCTAACCAGGCTTGGGCTGGGGTTTTGATTCCACTTGAGCCATTCATTTATAAAAATATATGCCCTTGTGGCCCACAAGGCACAAATGTCATGGTATTTAGCAACTCAAGTTCAACAGGATTTTCTATTTATAAAAGAAGACAGTGGTGAGGTGCGATATGAAGAAATTAATCTCTGTCAAACTTGTGTTTTCCACTCTCCTTGCCAGACACGACCTGTTAGAGGAAGCCTGTCGTCAGGGTCTGCCTTTCGCCTCATGGGATGGCCCGACTGTTGTAACATGGCTTGAGGTACGTCATGGCATGCTGTCCCATTAAAAAGGAGGATCAATTCAGTTCGGTGTCTGTATAGTCTGATATAATGTGTCACTAATGACTTTACCCAGAGTCTTCACCTTAGAAAAATAATAGGGTGGGGTTTATTTTAGTAATAGTAATAGGTTAGGGGTAAGGGCTACACAGCAATGGTATCATCATTACAAGTGTTGCCGTTCACATCCTCTTTCTGTTTATCCAGCTGTGGGTAGGGATGCCAGCGTGGTATGTGGCAGCGTGCCGCGCCAACGTGAAGAGCGGCGCCATTATGGCTAACCTGTCAGACACTGAGATCCAGAGGGAGATTGGCATCAGCAACCCCCTACACAGGCTCAAACTCCGCCTGGCCATCCAGGAAATGGTCTCCCTCACTAGTCCATCTGCACCTGCAAGCACTCGCTCTGTAAGGCTCAGTAAAAAGAAAGATATAAGATGTAAACATCAGCAAACAAAACAGTCCACACAGCTGGGACTAATTCATGGAAGAAGACTGATATTGCATTTGTTTTCTGTCATTACAGTCGACCAGTAATATTTGGATGACACATGCTGAGATGGAGTCTCTCACTGCTGCCACCAAGCCAGTAAGAATCTTAAATTTCATATTAAATCTAAACAGAATTCAGTATTTTAGGATGTTGATTTGTTTGGGTTTTTTACATTATTTTCTGTTTTAAAGCTGGGGTAGGCAGTTTATTTAAGAAGCATTTTTGTTGGAATTGTCTTTTCATTTCAACAACAATTAATAAATCAAATCCTCTGACACAAAAAGCAAAAATCTAGCTTCTCTTGCTAGTTTTCTAGTGTTGCCTACCTTAGGTTTAAGGCATGTAATATAATTTGTTATTTTATGTCTTGGCCTCTTCATTCTTAGCAATTTGACCAAAGGTCTCACATTGATGAGCTTTTTTCTTTTTCTTTGTCTCTGATTAGGCATGTTTGGCTACACCTTTCCCTTACTATTCCCTCAAAATCTGTTTTGATGTAGTGTTTTTCCAACTAATTCTCTCTCACTAACAAAACGTTTCCTCCTTCTGCCTTCCCTCTCTTTTTCTCCATTCTGTCCTGACACCATAACACGCACACAAAAACACACACACATTCCCCCTGGTGATCTTCCCCTCTCTTTGCAACTTTTCTCTCTCATTTCCCCTCTGCCCAAAACTCAAGGAGCAGAAGGAGTTCAGCTGGGACCAGGTGAGTGTCTCGCAGGTTATCATCACATATAGCGCTGAATAATATGACATTCATTACAGATAGGCTTAACCTGTCTGATGTTAGGTCAAGAGGAAAACAAATTATTTCAGATAACACTTTGGGATATGGAGGGAACTTCCTAACATGTTTTTGATCACAAACATGAATTATTGTATTATGAACACCATTTATGCAAAATCCCTTTTCAAATCTTATGTGCTAGCTTATGTGATTATGTAATTCATTCATTCAAACTTTTATTTAACCAGGATAAAAAACTCCTTGAGATTAAAAATCTCTTTTACAAGAGTGTCCTGGCAAGTGGCAGCAGCGCGG
>JAPMOB010213234.1:0-10422 GCA_029875015.1 Lepomis gibbosus | reverse complement strand
GAACCCAATCCACAATAAATCTCTTTTAAAGGAAAACAGATCATGCTGGCTAAGATTTGTCCAAAAACACACACACACACACACACACACCGCACCTAGAGCAAAAAGTACATCAAAAACTATGAAGCAGCAGTAGAGTATTCAGTGAAGATTTTGAAATTAATTAATTAAATAACTACACAGCTAGAACATAATACACAGGCATTACTTGTAACATCAGGCACTGATAACCTATGTGCAGTGAATATGACAAATCCTTTAAATTAAATAAGTTACAGTTAAAATGTGATATTTAAACCTAAAGTGACATTAACTTAATTAAGAACTGGGTAATACAGCCGTATGCATGCTACAGAATCAGACCACATACATCTCCTGACTGAAATGATTTTCCTACATCATCTTTTTATTACACTACTTCTTTATTTTAATTCAAGAAGATGACCAGACAGTTTTACATGTTAACATTACAGCGAGGGTGTAGATTTCTAGCTAAAGAAACGACCTCCAGACCACTGGCCCAGCCGCACAGGTGTTGGAGCCAGTTTAGATCTAAACATAAGACTGTCACAACGTTTGGTGACGTCATGTAATTCAATCATAGCTCCACCCAGTTTGTACCTGAGCAGCAGTCTACTTAGCCAGATTAATTGAAAGCACCTGTGTGGGCGTGTTGGGTCTTTAACATGCCATGTTTAATCCCAGATTTATTCTCCAGCTCTCACTGACCTGAGCAACATTTTAACCGTCCTCATCTCATATGATCCGGTTCTTTCCTTGAACAACTCTGTCACTCATGGGATCTTCCAGGCCGGATGCCCGCGTGCTGTGCGGACTCTATTACCCTGAACCTCAGCTGGTTACGCCAATGTACCGCAGCTGCGGCCAACACTAAATTATATTCAACCGTACATCAGTCTGTACAAACGAAAACAAAACAACTCGGATTAGGGAGGGGTGGAGAGCCAAAACATTTAGGAAAGAACTCAAAGCCAAGTGTGTGTGTGTCTCTCTGTGTGTGTTTGTGTGCTCAGTATTACACCCAGTTCAACCCCACGGTGCCTTGATTCAAATGGACGTAGCAATGCGGTAACCATAAAACCGCCTGAGGTTTAAGACACAAGTGTTTCAGGTCAGATGCCATATCCCATGGACCCCTGGATACATTACTTTGCACATGGAGTTACTCTACATTCAATTAGCGTTGCGTATGTTGTGCCGGGAAAAAGGCCAAAGGTTAATACGGGGTGTGGCTTCTGACATCGCTAACAAGCACAAATCTGCTCTTCGAGTTGTTGTGGCAACCGTGTTGATTATATTTATCTAAATTGAAATTACCTCCTGGGATGCACCATGTGAGTGGGAGTCAGGATCAGTCAGAGTGAGCTATCTGTTATGGGTGTGTTCGTGTGTGTGTGTCTCCTCTCGTTCACTTCACCCTTGATGCACACAGCTCTGCCTCCTCATGTGTTTTATTTCCATCTAAACAACAAAGGAAAACACTGTGAAAGCCATTTGTTTGTCTCCAGGCAAAGAGAGCTGTTTTGAGCGTATAGTCTCCCGCTTTGGCACTAACATTACATATGTTGTGATTGGCGATGGGAAGGATGAAGAGCATGCAGCCAGCCAGGTAAACAAACGACTTCTGAACTTTGACCCCTCCGACCTTGTAACCCTCCTTCCTCCTTTTGTTTATTTGTTTATTTTGCAGGAAAAGAGAGTTGCTTTGAGCGCATAATGCAAAGGTTTGGCAGGAAAGTAGTGTATGTTGTAATTGGGGACGGTGTGGAAGAGGAGCAGGCGGCCAAAAAGGTAATGGACCCGCAACCTCACCGCGACCCCCGCCTACTCCTCACAGTGTGAGCTCTGATTGGAAGAGGCCTGCCTTTCTTTGCTGTAGAGGTTTTGTGTTGGTCCTTTACTGTTTTCTGTTCTACTTGCTGTTGCTTTTGTTTTTCTTTTTTAATAGTGACAGGAGATTTATGATCGCAACTGTCAAGCGTGAAGATTTGAGATTGAAGCTTGGCTAATTTACATTTTGCACCTACTTTTTAAAAGTCAAATATACCAAATTTGTGAGTCACCTGCAGCTAAATTATTGAAACGAAATTAATTTATTCGGATACTATACTTAATTTAATAATACTCAACTTAATTTAGGTAAAATTTGACATTGAAAATTATTTCCTGCCCAAATGTCCACAGCCATTAAGCTTTAAACAATCTCAGTCTGTTGTTTAGAGCAATAACGCTGGGTTTTATACAGCGGTGTGTGTAGTCTTATTTTTTCATCGATGCTGTAGTTTGTGTGAGAAAAGTACAGTTATATCACAACAAAAAAGATGACAAGTGGTGATGTACTCCAGTCCATAGCACTAGGAAATGTAAATACATGTTAATATCTCTTCTCCAGCTTTGGGTTTCATTCATAATGGTGGGTGCTGTGATTGTTGAAGGAATCGTTTGACACAATGGGAGATATGCATATTCGCTTTCTTGCAAAGAGTTGGATCAGAAGATTTATACCACTCGTTTACCTGTCGACATAAGGCTACAGCAGCCAGTTAGCTTAGCTTAGCATAAAGATGGGAAGCTGAGGGAAACAGCTAGCCTGGCTCCATCCAAAGATAACAAAACCAGATTACCAGTGTCTTTAGAGCTCACTAATTAACGCGTTATATCTTGTTTGTTAAACTAAAACAGAAACCAAAGTGTGAAAACAACATTTGGATGTTTTGTAAGGGGCTATGCGTAAGTGAATTTGCTCTGGTTGCCTGGCAACCTCATGGTGAAAACCTGCACCAGTTAGCTTAGCATAAAGTCTTGTCGTCCCTCACAAATTACTATTTTTTTACACATTAAACAAACAAGATGGACGGGTTACTTTTAGAGGTGCCTTTCGTTGGGTTTTTCATTGTTTTACAGAGAGCCAGGCTACCTGTTTTCACATCTCAAGTATTTATGCTAAGCTAAAGGTTGATGGCTGTAGCTTTTTTGAACCGGCAAATGTGCGAGTGATATCAATATATCGATATATATTTTCCCATCTGAATTCATTCTCAACACGATAGCAGATAAGCATAATTCCCAAAATGCTCCACTCTTCCTTTAAGCCTTAGGATTGCATGGATTTTGTTTGCAGTGCTTTTGCAAAGCAAGCAGCTACAAGCTACTGTAGTGTAGCTTGCATGACTTTAGGTGGTGGTGTGCAGCTATGAAAACAGTACTGTGGGTTTTAATGCTGTGTGTTCACTCCACAGCACAACATGCCTTTCTGGAGGATATCCAGTCACTCTGACCTGCTGGCACTACACCAAGCACTGGAGTTTGAGTACCTGTAACTGTTACAGCAATATGAACTCATGCAATGTTACCATGGACATGGTCAGCCCCTTTCTTTTGGATAACTATTTAAGAACAAACAATACACTGCAACTGTTTTTGTGTTTTTCTTTTCGTCTTGATTTTTTGAACGTCTGGATTTACAAACTCTGAACGGTCTTAAGAAGCAAAGGAGAGGTGAAAAGAGGGTAAAGACAACAGTGGGGTTATGAGATCACTCAACCCAGCTCAGCCCTCATGGCTGCGATGACGGGAAACGGACCTGTGAAAACCCTGTCTACTGTCCTTGCAGCTGTAGCAGACTGAAGACCTCATGTTTCTTTGGGCAACTTGTTGATGTTTGGTTTGTTCTGGAGCACCCAGGCTAGTATCAGGCCTGTTGTGGGTCACCTGGGATGGACTATCTTCAAACAGTTAGGGCTTCTCTGTACAGGCAGCATTATGTGTGCGGGGATAACAGCTGCTTTTTCTTCCTGGTGGTGTAATGATCACAACAATGCAGTCTGCAGCAGAAACTTGTGTAAATTATTTACAATAAACTTGAGGGCAGTGGTGGATGTTTTTGTCAAGAAAGGAAATAAAACTTTTGGGGTCTTTTTTTCCCTCTGGTTTTTTGTAATTCTTTTGGGGGAGGGGGGTTGAGGATGTGCGTCATGATGTGTTGTGCCTTAATGTGTTTGAATGTCTTTTCTTTATTCAGAAATGTCTATGTATGTAGATATAAAAAAAAGGAGAAACCCTATCCAAATGACCTATGCATCTTGTCTTCCTTGATGAAATTTATAACCAATCAAAATTAAACCAAATAAATACAGTGATGCATATTACTGAATAGTATTTTTTCCCCACAAGTCAGCCAATGTTAAACAAATTTTATACATCTAGAAATATACCTCCCCCCAAGAAGTGTGGCCTCTAAATGAAAACATTCAGGAGCATCAGCTGATTAACAATTTATTTCATATTTGGAGGTCATGGAAATCAAGACCCTGGTACTTCTTGACACTCTGCCTGGGCCTTAAAACATTGTCAAAGCTAAAATTTAAAATGCAAGACTTGACATTTTAAAAACTGCTTTTAAAACACTGATCACTCAGAAAACACTGCTTGCGGACTTGTAGTTTTTAAACCAGGAATGGTTTAAAAACTACGACACACCAGCCCCACCATTTACGTAAATGAGATTAACACCATTCACAATAACTGATGTGAAATCGCAAAAGAGCGAGTTGCTTTCAGGAGGCAACTACAAGCAGCACATATTGGCACAATGGCATCCTGGCTCAGGCTAATTCTACATCTATCCACTGCAGATGTACCACCCACCACCTGAGGGAGTAACCAGTATTAGTATACACTACTAACTTTAAGTGGAAAGTATGTTAATATACATTAGTTGAAAGTTACTATATAATTTTATTTACCGTATAGCTTACCACTAGTAGACCCATATTAATTCCAGTAACATTTGCGTCGTTTTCATTAATTAAATCCTTGTGTAAGAAAAATACTCTACATTGTGGTTACCTTCTAATTTAATGCCAAGTGCTAACTCATCAATAATCAAAACATTTATATAACATATCAAAGGTCCCGCCCCATTCAGGATGCAGGTTTGATTGGAAGATTACGTAGGCTAGACTGTAGTGTTTACTTGAAATAGTTTCATATCTAAGCAGATGATGTTGTCGGCCAATTTTACCGTAATTGACTTGCTACTCGTCAGTTAATATCCAAGAGGTGGGAAAGAACACGTCAGACAATTGCTTCATTTCCACTTTTTATTCACATCTCATTTCTTGGCTTTGAAGTATTCCTCAATCACATCCTTTGCTTGAGACTCCTTGCCATAGTCCTGTAGACAGAAATACAGTTTGAGACTGGGTAAGTCAGCGACACCAGTAAGCTCTACATCACAGCCCAGCTGATATTCCTGTTCAGCAAATCATATTTGTGTCAGTGTATGTCAAAAGTAATAAGACATCCCTAGAAACACCAAAGACATGTTTGAGGTAATTTAGAAAGCGTAATAAAATTAAAAAAAAAACAAAAAAACAAGGGCCCTGTGGAGTTTAACAACCTTTCACATTTCATTACTTAAACACATTGTGTTGATGTAGTCCAACAAATGTGTTGAGTGCATTTGTTTCCTCAAACATTTGCAACGCCATTTTGAAGTATTTTAAATTCAGCATAGTTTACCATGTTTATTAGACAGCAGTCTTCTTCCCTGCCTTTGCTGGCGCATTGCAGCACATCTTGGCACATTACTGGTACCAGTTCAGTGGAATAATGTGAAACTTTAGGAAGGAATATGTGCGATTCAGGCGTTTACTTGGTCTTTTAAAGTCTCTTGTACAGAAAAACAGCTGTGTAGTGTGCTACTGGTTCAAAAAATAAAATAAAAAACCACAAGCAGTAACTCAAATGACACTACAGAGCACAGACAAGTATCATTTTCAAAAGTAAAATTATCCACATAAGAGCTGAAACGATTTACTGAGAAATTTGATTACTAAAAGAAAAAAAAGAAAGAAAATTGATGCAAATGCTGTGCATCGATGCTTCGTTTAATACGGATCACTATGCAACGCACTGTTTCACACAGACAATTACTGTTGCACAAAGCGCTCAATGTTGTGTGCAAGTGAACACGACACCGGCCAGACTAACTCTACAGTTAGTCTGATGTAAAACGAAACTAGCCTACCACAATGGCAATGCTTTAGTATCTGAGCAGAATGCACCCAGTCCACGCAGTGTCCACGGAGCAGACCAGGAACAAGGTAACAGCAGAGTCCTTGAAGGCATGTCCTGCCACTTGGCAACCATCTTGGCATCGCCCCAGACAGCTATTTCGGACTAACAAGACCCTATCTGAATGAACGGGGAAGGAGCTAGAACTGCATTTTTACTGTGACATAAAACTACATGAATAGAATCAGCAGTAAAATCTGATGCAAATTGCTGAAAAAGTTTGAAAACTTCTGCTTACTTGAATAATCTGTAGAATACTCAATTACTAAAATATTTGATAGCTAGAACTTATTCACGCAACACGCATCTTGTTTTAACCAAATCTTAAATTATAGGCATAATCTTGATTTATTGGTAGGGCTGAACGATTAATCGTTTTCAAATCAAAATTAGCGCAATTAGCTAATCATGAAGATGGCAACTAAACTGTAGGTTAATTATATCTGACCTGTTTTAAACAGTCATGCAGTTATAATTTCATTCAGTTGTCATCCTTGTGTGACAGACCTGCTTGCCAATCACAAGTGCCATGCGCCTCCTGTTACGGTCCTACTCACCAATCAGAGTGGGCACAGAGTGTGTACATTTTACAACAACAAAAAAAAAAAAAAAAAAACTAGAGGAAATGTGTGATAATGCCGCCAGGCCAACAGACAGGCAGCGGCTGTGCTGCGGTTTTGTCCAGCGTCAACTCAAATTTAAGTGTTTCAGCGGCCGAGTATTAAGTTTGTCCTTTAATGTTTACATGTTTGTCATTTTGTCTTCAACTACATACACATGGAGGATTTCAGAATAAGAGTGTTTTGTCTGATTTTGCTTATTTGTTGAGTAGCCCTTAATTTTGTGCTTGTACTATAACTATGTGTTTCTTTTTGTCTGTTTTAACTGTTTATTTTTGATGTACGATCGGGAGTCTGCAAAGGGTGTTTTATTGTGGAAACCAGCCGGATTCTCTGTCTTTGTCTGACTTCCTGCCTGGTTCATTCTGCTATGTGCTGCTTGACACAGCTTCTGTCAAAAATAGACTAGCAGTGAATTTTAAACTTTAGCAAAACTTCATTAAAAAAATATAAATAAATCTCCATATAACTTGATGCATACTGAGCGCCAGTATAAACACACTTTCAGTACCTTATTGTTCCCACATTTTGCAGCTAATGTAAAGGTATGCTGCTTTAATAAAGTAAAATAACCAAAAAACCTGCTTTTATTACATGTTATTTTGTATACTGACTGGCTGCACAGCAGAGTTGTATATTGTTATGTTAACCTGCCAATAACAGGTTTGCCGTCACATAATAACTATTTGTAGCCATTTTTAGGGACCCCAGACACCACAGGTAGATGACGGGGCTCGTACCCTGGCAGTCATCTTGCCAGGCATTAACAACAGTTGCATGGCACGAAGCACAGCAGCTGCACTTGACTGGCAGATCTAGTACAAACTCTCAAAACTTGACAATTTTTAACAGCGGCAATTTAACATCAGTTCTGCCTTTATTATAGGTCATTTACTGAATTTCTTTAGCTTGAATGTAAGCCAAAAAGGTGAACGGAAAACCCTGCAAAAATAGCATCACTTACCTTGACAACAACGCAGCTGCAGCCCACCACCTTGCGGGGTTTGCCCTCACGGTCGATTTTGCACAGACCAACCCACTCGCCGAGCTTCTTGTTGTCATCGACCTGATAAAGTTAAAAAGCGTCTATTATACTTACTCGTTCTATACACACACACACACATTTTACTGTAGAACTCATTTTGATCAAATATAATGAGAACATTGCCAATTACTCCTGACATACAGGGTCACAAAAGAGCACCGAAGTGTAGTCACAATTGCAAATACTTGTGCAGTAAGATAAACAGCAACAGCATGGGTACCCTTGGCTGAGTCTCAGACAGAAATTGGGTAACAGTGGCGATCTCCTCATAGTATTCAGTAGAGGGAGCCAAATTATCATCAGTGATCCAGCAGAGTACAACACACTACCTTTACCTCCATTGTCAGTACACAAGACATATCTGAAACAGTAGTACCAGAAGTCTTGATTACACAACAGTCTGGTCTTGAGCAGGCTCATTACCTTTATCAGGTTGATCTGATGTTCAGCACAGAGGGCCTCCACCAGCTTGACGTACATGGGCTCATCGCAGTTGGCGGCTAAAGCGCAGAGATGGGCCTGACGCCTGCAAAATAACACTGATTTAACTTGCAGTAAAGGAGTTAAACATCGCTTACATTTAAAAATTTGAAGGCACATCTCAGACAGAAATTGGGTAACAATGGCAGGCTTCCACATAGACGTTCAGTAGAGGGAGCCAAGAGATCATCAGCGATATACCTACTAAGGACAAAACGCAATACCAATGAAGTAAAATTTCTCAACATACTTGTCCAGGGCCTTGGTGGCCTCACGGATACCACGGGCCAGGCCATCGTGGATCAGGGAGGTCTTGAGCACTTCAGGGAGAGCGGTGTTGACATCCATGACACCTCCAGCAGCAACGCTATCAGAAATGAGTCGACAAAAAAAACCAAACACAAAATTATTACTTTTTTTTTCTCTTAACCAAAATTTGGATTACAAGTTAGTGGATTCCAGTAGAGCTTCCAGCATGTCAGAATAAGGATCTCACTCATTGTTGAGTGAAGGGGTATCCGACAAAAGAATTAAGTCATCATTCACGCACCAGAAAGCTCACTTAAAGAGGAATAGCACGTTTAAAATTTTAGTTTTAGTTAGAAGGGGATTTGTTGGTAAATTCTGGTTCACATTTACCTAAAAATTTGTATAGTATGCACATGTTGTTCCATTAATTAAGACATTTTACCTTTGACTGTTTTAACACATTTGCATGTGTTATCAGATTGCAATGCTTTGAGCTCTTTCTGCTCTGGTAACTTACTTTAAAATTCCAGTTGTCCAAAGTGAGGACCAGTAAAGATCGACACATTTAAATGCACCATTGTGACGTTTCTGCAGTCAGACTTACAAGCGAAACGACTCAGCAGATTTTTACTTTGTTTAGTAAGAAGCAGAGTAAGCTCATGACCCGTAAAACCATCTTACAAGTTTTAACCATCCCAACACTCGACTGCTTAACGTTATTAACTTACATATCAAGTGACCGTAACCCCGATAAGTTAGCCTGCAGCTCGGCTAAACTAGCCAGTTAGCTCATGTAAGAGAAACACAGAACAACGTAACACCAAGTCACTGCTGAAGTAATTGTGGTTCCCCAGAATAATTGCCAAGATTACACCACTACTCTTCACAAAAACTCGGTTCCTGTCAGCGCCGTTTTGCTCATTAGATACCCCGAATATAACTGTTTCAGCTAGCGACATATATGAACGTCATGCTCACCCTTCCTCGGCCATTGTTGATTTAAGATGGATGTTTGACTTAAAGTCCTGCAATAAATAACAGATATGAAAGGAGAATCATTATCCATCATTAACAGCTCAATGTAATGCATTTATAACTTAAGATGTTCGATTAATCTTGTAGATTGTGCCGGCAGTTATTGAAACGCACCAAAACCTCCTCTCGGGCAGCGGGTAAAGAGGACGTCATAAGCCTGCGACATTGCTTTAATACTCTGCTCCACGGATGTGGCGTCCAATGAGTTGCCTGATGTAGTGTTAGTTGTTGGTTGTCAGCAGTCTATGGTAGACAGAAGAGTTCATTGTGAATTTAAATACTTGCTGACTTGTGACCTTTATTAATTTTGTTAGGAAAACATAGTCAAGAAATACGTCTTTGTAGCCTATTTATATAGAGGTAATAGCCTATGAGAAACCCTGGTGAAAATCCAAAGTGTTCAATATTGCACAAATTAATAAAACATTAAATATTAATCTGAATAAATAAAAGCTAAATTCATTATGTGGAAAATATAATTCGTTTCATACTCAGTACTGGGTATTGTTGTACTTTCTTGCTTCTTGCAGAAAAATGGAGGAAAATGTAGGTAAAATGTGCTAAAATCACAACTTTCCAATATTCCAGAGTCCCTAAATAGACCTACTCTGTATTAACCATTCATCAATCTAAACTTACTCAAGGTTACGTCAGTGTCTACCAGTGTTGGGAACGTAACTTGAAAAAAGTAATTAGTTATAGTTACTCACTACTTGTTCCAAAAAGTAACTGAGTTAGTAACTGAATTACTCTGTAATAAAAGTAACTCGTTACCAGGGAAAGTAACTATTTGCGTTACTGTCTCTGCTGCTTCATCTCTGTTTAGCTGTTGTGTGTGTTTGTGTGTGTTTATGTGTGGCGCGTGTGCTGGCATGTGTGTAAAAACACTGGCTC
>JAPMOB010213230.1:0-26566 GCA_029875015.1 Lepomis gibbosus | reverse complement strand
GAGACCTTCTGCCTTGTTTAGTATGTGTCTCAACCAACTGGAGCACCAGGGTGCAATAGACTTGAATTTAACTTCGTTTTCATGTTTCAGAGGCCGGCGCATCCAGACTTCACCTGGGTATTCGAAAATCAAACCAATAATTATATGCATTAAGTCTGCGATAGTGGTCCTAAGTTATTCTCGACAGAGTCAACGGAACAGATCAGTCTCTGGGGCAGTCTTTTGCTCTTTTTTCCCTTCCTGTCTGCATCCCAGCTGAGGCTCTGGATTTTACTTCACAGACGATGCATACCTCCCAGAGCTCTGGTATTATTGTTTTACTCCCTCATTTACTTTTAATGCTTCAGGCCCTAATATATCCAGCCTGTTTTCGTCTTGCTCAGATCTTATTCAGCACAGTGGCTTTGCACGGAAATAAGGGCCTTATCAAAGCATAATTCACAATGTGTATCCTCAGAAACTGTGCAATAACAACAACATCATAGCTGAACAGTAAAAAAACAGAAGTTGTTAACAGACTTGCCTGTGTAAATACAAGTTAAATTATGTAAACAAATAGAAATGGATGATATTTAATAAGGTTAGTGAGGGATTTTGAGCCAAAGTTGAAGCTAAAGGCAAATAAAATCAGCTAAGAATCAAAATGAAGAAAACATAAATAATATAAAAAGAACAAAGTGTGTTTTTACTGCTCCTCCAGCCATCACACAGACTTGTTAATTGTTCTTTCTCCTCTCTCTTTATTCCCTATATGTTTCAGTGTTCCCTATCCGCCACTTGCTACTCCCTTTATCCAACACATGATCTACACTTCACAGAGCAATGTTTTTATTTTTATCTGCTTCTGTACCCCTCTAACCTTATTCATAAGCAACTGTACAGTTCAGTTTTCTTAAAAGGAATACACTGGAAGCCACATTCAGATGTACAGTATATAGTGTGGGTTTCACTAATTGGCATCTACATGTAAGACAGGTTTTTAGCAACATAAATGGCAGTCTTTTTCTTGAGAACTGCTGGATGTTTTGACATGAAACTTTGGTACAGACCTTCGTGTCCCTCCGCCCACCAATGCACAATCTAAAGTGTTTTTCAGTATAATTATTTGCCTTACACATGTAGCTGTGTGTGTTTGTGCGGTGACAATGTTAAGAATGTGAAAGGGTCTTGAAGAAAATAGAGCTGAATGTGAGCAGCAGTCTTGCGTTGTTAGTGTTGGATTTCAGAACAACTTGTCAGCTACATTAAGTGACAGGGGAGCAGGCAAAAGCTGTTATTGTTGTGGCTGTCTGTCAGAAATTCAGAACTGCACGCCCATCCCTCTCTCAGAGATTTATCTATTCTTCCGGATGCTTGACTTAAATCCAAACAAACACTGACTGTAGTTGCTCTCATTTCTAAATATTTTACATGGAGAATTAAATCAACTACAACCTTGTAGTTTTACAAGGAATTTGCTTCGGTGACTAGGTGCATAACAATAGACATAAACCTAAATAAATATAAAAAATAAATATAAAAATATAACGTGGACATGATTTCCACATTATAAAAGAATGATAGAGACTATGTGCAATATGGCATTTTACACGAGTTTGCAAAGAATAATCACTATCACTATATCAATATTGATATTTAAAATAATATATATAAGGTACTAGAATAAAGGTACTAGAGAGATGAATAATAATAGTAATAATGCCCTGATTACACAGTGCACACAGTGGGCTTTATTTTTTTTTATTCATTCACGTGTTGCTTCTGTGAGAGATGTCACAGTTACAGTAGGTAAGACTTTTTCTGTCTCATAACACAAAATGGCTGCAGCTCTGCACAGCTTATTGATCAAAGCCATTGAGTTATGTTCACACTGAAGCTGTTGTAAATATGCCTAATACGTCACTCTTCACAGGAGTAAGCCAACTAAATCCTGCAAGTTCACACAGTGTGGGCGTATAAGAAAGTGAAAACCGAATATGGCAGGTGTATGAAAACACCACACTCTCTTTACTCTTTACGCTTAGTGCCTCTTTGAGGTTTATTTAGCGGGTTTTTAAGTGTGATCATAATTAACAAGATATGACATCATAACATGTACAGTTACTGTCTTTCCAAGTTTGTTGTTCCACTAGTGTTGCGCTCCACGGGGCGACCCAGAGCTGAACTCTACACTGGTGAAACCAAAGTGATCTGGTGGTTCACTTAAAAGGAATAAATCTCAGGAGTGTGTGAAGTTGCTGTCAGAATGAGTTTATCCCAAACTTAAGGATAACCTCACAGCTGCACAGTGGTAAATACAGACAATTATTTCTCTGAAGTGCTGTGATTTCTAGGTTTTTGAAAAGCTCACACTTTGGCACATTTTGTCTGGGATTTTTTTTTCAAGTGATGACTTTTGTAGCATATAAAGTCTTAAAGATACAAAAAAAAATTTGCTCCAGTGTCTGACCTGCTTGAGCGCGTGTCTGGCCTTGGCTCTTTGCTGCGTGTTGCTCCTCTCTCTTTCTCCTGCCTTTGCTGTCTCTCTCTGTACTATACTGTCAAAATAAAGCAAAATATCCCTAGTTAGATGAAAAGATTAATATAACTTTGGTAAATGTAAGGCTATCCCCGTCTGCCAGTTAGCTTAGCCTAGCATAAAAAAGATGGGAAATGGCTGGCCTGGCTCTGTCCAAAGACAACAAAAGCTGCCTGCCAGCACTTCCAAAGCTCACTAATTAACACATTATGTCTCCTTTTGTTTAATCCGTATATAAAGTGTAAAAATGACAAGTTGCAATTTGGGGTTATGTGCCAGACTATTTCTTGGACAGCAGTAGTAACTTCCTGAAGCCTTGTAATCACAGTGAGGTTGCCAGGTAACAAAGACTTCAGGAAATGAGATTTAACCTTTTTAATTAGTGAGCTTTAGCAATGCTGGTTGGCGGATCTTGTCACGTTTTTGACAGATCAAGGCCAGTTATTTCCCCAGATTTCAGTCTTTATGCCAAAATAAGCTAACGAGCTGCTGTTGTCTATTTTCTGTCACAATGTTAGCTATAATCCATAAGTATCACGTTCACTCATAATCAAACACATCTTGCTTATATCTAACAACAAATTAACAAAATCTATGTGACATTCGCATGGACATTTTACAGCTATACATGTGAAGCACAAATAGTCTGTGACAGCATTAAAGGGTGTTATTTACAGCATGACTTTGGGTTTCAACCACAAAATACACTTTAGTTGTTAAAAGTAACACAGATTGAAATACCTCTTTATAATCTGAAAAGTCTCAGTAAGTGTGAGGTATGTCAAAACTTTGTCAGAGGGCAGTCTTAATACTTTTCAAAATTAATGTGCTCCTCACACACTGATGATCTGCCATTCAGGCAGAATAGAATCAATAAGTGAAGAGGTCACTCTTCCTGCCACCCGACTGCATTTCATTTTCTACCTAATATACATAATGCTTCTTAATTTTTATATTCGGACCACAACTGATTTTTTTTTTTTTAGCCACAAACATTAAGCTCCCATTTCAGTGGGAAATGGTGCACACATATAGTGAACCAGTAATATTCCAGTTATAAATATAATACATCAGGCAGTCAGGGTCACCAAAAAGATGGAAGTACTTGGATCACAGCTCTATTTTAAAGTTTTAAAATACAATCTAGTTTTCTGTCATGTGTAAGACAAGTGTATTGAGCTACTTTCAAAACACAGTGAATTTGGCTTTAATGTAAGCACTTTAAAGAGAACAAAGGATGGTGAGGAGTGAATAACAAGTATCTTTCTGACCCAGGATTATATTCATTTATATTCATGCCTACTTTTTTTTTATTTGAAGGTGAGCTTGACAACACGTTGTGACCTTTACCCCAACTTAAAATGTAAAGTTTATGTTTTGTAATGCAAATCTTGGTATTGAAATATGGTAACTGACATATGTTATCCAGTTTTAAAGTAACATTGCTGCAATATATGTAGCAGTGTGCTGATGTCAACAATGTACTTATGGGGAATCAGAGGTGGTCGGGTAAGGCTGTCTGGAGAACGATCAGGTGATGCTCACAGATGCGATATAAAAGTGGACATTCTTTGATTGATATCACTTGTGAACAGTGTAGGATTGATGATTTGACAGATGATCTGTCAGACATTTACAACAAGGTAGGTTACACTAATTCTTTCTTATTGCCCTTTAAGTGAAGTGTAGGGTACTCTTATAGTGTTCTTTTTGCAATGGTGCTTTAGATTTTGGTCAAACTTTTTGAAGTGGCTTTTTAAAAAATGATGGGGCTCCAGGGTGTAGATATTTGACATGTATACCCATGTAATGAGGGATAAAATGACCTGAACCAGTCTCTCCGCCTGACCAGGCCACATAAGTGGGCCCCAGTGTGTACCCAGCATCCCTAAGGCATGATCTCATCCCTTTGGTCTTTTCAGCCAGAGCTTGTCAGAGAGATAAATGGCTGATCCATGAATAAAAATGTACGCGCTTTCTTAGAATGTCGGCTCTAGATTTTTCTTCTGATAGAATTTTCAGTACAACAGATGGCACTTTAAGCAAATGACTGATTGCAACTGCTATGAATGGTAGTTTTTCACTTGTCATAGCAATTTCCAGTATTCTTTGGCTCTCTTTAAATTGGTTGTTATCAAGATACAGTTAAAGTAGTTAGATTGGTTAGGCGGAGTAACCATGGTTATAGACAATACAGCAAAACAATGAAAATCCACTGATTTTTTTTTTTTAATTTATGATTTTGCATCGTCACAAATAGATATATCCAAAATGGCTTGCTAAAAAACTCCAAAATATATTGCAAAGAGACTCACATACACACATAATCCCACTTACACTATATTCTCCTCAATTCTTTTCAAATGTGAAGTGTCACATCTCTGTGTGTTTCCATAGGGTTACACACACACACACACACACACACTCACACACACACATATACAGTGCTCTGTCGTGGTAACATCCCATATCTGTATTTCTGATTAATACTAGCCTGTGGTCATCCATCAACATATGGCTGTCATTACCTCAATCGAATCCTCACTCTGAAATGCATTTAGGGGGAAAAAAAGAAAATCTGACTTTTTTTGCTCATCGTCCCATCTGGTGGCATGGATAATTAATCACCTAAGCGATGTGTCTCCGTTCTTCATTATTTAGCCCCGGAGAAGAGGCTGACGCTCGTGTGTCTGTGTGCGTGTGTGTGTGGTTTGCAGCAGCAGAGAGCAAGAACAAGGTCTGGCTCACTGTTTCAGCATGTTTATGGCAGCCTGTTTGCTCGGCTCTAAACACAAACATGATCAGATTAACAAACAGTATTGCTCAGGCAATCAGCCCCCCTGTGCTACAGTGTAACTGTTTATCTAATGAGGCAACAGGTACTGTAGTGTATAGAACAGCAACAATGTATTGAAAAGAAGAGTACCCCACTGTATGCATCTCTGTGACACCACAGGACCACTGCTCGGCAGTCACAGCCCGCCTCGTCCAATCCGAGGATGCTTAAGGTGTATGCAGAGCAACTAGCAGTGTTCCATCATCTTTTTCCTCTCCCTGATGTTTTAGGCGGTGCTGATGATCTGGAAGACTTTTTGTATCACCCCTGTCCCCAAAAATGGACGTTCCAGCACCCTCACCAACTTCAGGCCTGTGGCATTAATGTTGCATGACAGACATGTTCTACAGCCCCTCAGGCTGATATTGGGGTGGATGATGCCATCATCTACCTGCTTTACAGAGCATACACTCACCTGGAGAAGCCACATAGCACTGTCAGGATCATGTTATTTGACTTCTTCAGTGGTTTTGATATCATCCAGCCTCTCCAGGTGGCAGAGAAGCTCTCTATGATGCAGGTGGATCAGGACGTGGATTACGGACTACCTCACTGACAGGCCACAGTATGTCAGGCTTCATGGCTGCCTGTCATAAGTGGTGACAGTGGTGGCAACACTCTCACCCCCTCTATCACTGCTTACTGACATTGCTTACTGTCACCATTTCTGTGGAATCTCTACACCTCTGACTTTTGCTTCGACTCAGGAACAAGCCAACTACAGATGCTCTTGGAAGACTCCTCTATCATCGTCTGTATTGCAGATGATCAGGAGAAGGGGTAAAAACTTCAAAGCTCATAGTAGGCTCATTCATGCCATCTGCCATCAAACTCTACAACACTACTGCACCCAACATCTCACCTTTACAACGCCTTTGCACCCAACATCTCCCATATCCACTGATAGACTCTATTTTGATTTGGACACGGTGTGTATGTATTTTATGTATACATACACACCGTGTCCTCTCCCTCCCCTCAGGCCGAGGGCTAGCGAGTGTCAAGACCACTCTCCAGGATGAAACGACGAAGATCCAGGAGTACATCAGAAAAATAGCCCCCAAAGATGAAGGGCTTAGTGAATACCTCAGGCAGCGGAAACCCAAAGGTGAGGACAAGGAAGATGAAGAACCGTCATGGAGGGACAAACCGCTGCATGGCATGTACCACAGACAAATAGAAGAAGTGGCTGATATCAAGAAATCTTACCAGTTGCTGGAAAAGGCTGGACTGAAAGACAGCACAGAAGCACATGTGTCACGGCTACTTTGTGTTCAAAAACTGTAGAGAGAAGTCTAAAGATGATAATGGAATAACAGTTAATAGACTTTATAAAAAACGCACTGTGAAATATGGGCCTTAACCCAGTGATCCACTGTGTGACCCTACTTTCGCTAATATTTCAATTCGGTTTGTTAAAGGATTGTGTGCTGCACAGTCATCTAACTAGACTGCTGAGTTTAGGTGTAAATCAATTACTTACTGCTTACGAGTGGAAAATCTGATTCTAAGTTCCAGAGTTTTCAAATAAAGCACAATCAGTGCCATACACCAGTGAGGTCATGCTTTGTTATGTGTTTTATTTGCAGAGAAAGGTGTGCCCACATAGGTAATTCTTTAGCATGACACAGGGAAGAAAGCAACAAGAAAAACGCATTGCTCCTTTTAGCTTTTTTGCCGGCGGACAAACACATTACAAATACATTATGCTTGATCCTCTCCACTGCAGACCAGTTGCAACCTTATTACCCTCTACATGAGAAAAGCTGTGGACTACAGTTTTAGTCAGCATAATAAAACCTATTGTCCAATGGTGACTGGTGCATAGATATAGATCTTGCTAGTGGCTATCACAAACTGATACTCCGTGTAGCATTCTTATAACGCTCAACAAAACATTAAGTGGCACAGGCAACAGAGCATCATGGCACCAGCCAAAAGGCCTTACTTTCACTAATGCAGTGAAACTGCAATGCCCGTAATTCCTTGATTCATACAGTATTCATAACAAGATGCTGTCACTCAATCTTGTATTCATTGATACTGTATTGATCAAACACTGACAATTCTTAAGTTTGACAACTATGAAAGGTTTCACAAATGAATAGTAACACTAAATATAATTATCTAGCTAGATTTAAATAGTGTCAATATTAACCATATTAAACACCAAAGTGTATGACATCTCGTGACTACTATAAACTGTATATACACTATAGTGCTCTGTTCATACATTTAAAGAACACTTAGTTATTATACTGCGCTGATTAAAGGCGGGGATGGAAAGGGTGCTAGAATAATAAAGTCAAGTAAAAGTATTGACTCTTTAAAGAAATGTTACTCAAGTACAAGTGCAAGTGGTTATGTTAAAATGTATTAAGATAAAAGTAAAATTTTAAAATGTACTGAGTAAACATTAGTGCATTACATTTTTAAAAGGGGGATTAAAGAAAATGTGTTATATGATATGAAGTGATATATGATACTGCTGTAAAGAACACATTTACATTACAAATAAAATTACATTAAAGGTCAACGTATATATCTTTTATGTAGCCAGACACTTGCTGCTTGTGCATATACAACTGATTCCACAAAAGAGGAAAACTGAACAAAAATGACTAACATTAAATAAAAAGACCTATGGGCACCATAATGGGGGCAACAGACATCATTAAGCCACAGACCTTAAGTAACCTGACACTTCTTATATAATCAACAGTCAAATAAAACATCTCCAAGGCAGCGAACACAGAGATGTATAAACAAAAACCCCACAGCTACTGCAGCCACACTCAAAGCAAAGAAGGAACTGCTCAGTTTTTACTAGGGCTGAACAATTAACCAAAATCTTATCGAAATTGCAACATGGCTTATTTGTTAAAGGTGCAATATTTGTTAAAGGCAAAATGTGTTAAATTAATACATAATTAAATATTGTTGTGCTGCAGAGATGTCATGGCCTACACATCATATTTTATAGACTTAAGACTTGTTTGGTTCACAATATTCACACATGACAATAATTATCTAAATATAAACATTCCCTCGTAAAATCATATTGCAATTTGCAATATCAGTCAAATTAATTGCAATTAGATATTTTTTCAGAAAAAAAAGCGCACACACGAAGCTTTGTTGCATTTGTGAGTTCTGTGCACAGCAAAGTCCTCCACATTCTGTTCCAGATTCAGCTACTTCTCTGCTTGTTCAGTCTCAGGGCATAATATAAACCAGTACACTAAACCCCCTGTCCCACTGCGCTCCTTCGTTTTCAAAAACCTTTCAGCTGAATGAGCGCTCTGCAGTCACATCAGTGATTGTCAAAAACAGCAGCATGGCCTCACACACCTCAGCCAGGAAGGATCCACCATGAGCATTGTAGCATTTACTCAGACCCAGCATGCACCTGTTGGTCAGCAACATTGTGGGTGTGATTGATTCGGGGCACTTGCTCACTAGGTGATGTGATTAATTAAGCAAGATGTGAGCTGTAACTATTCCGAGGTACAATAATGCTAACCTTAATGTACCCATAATGATGTTATCCTTCATTTTATTGCAATATTGTACATTGTCCATACTATCGATTAACCACTAGCCCCAGCACGTTTGAAACAGCACCTTTGTCACCCCCTGACACTCCGCCGGTTACTGTAAACATTTAGAACATTACATTTTAAAGAGAGTTAGATGGGTGCAGTGTGCCACCTCTCTGGACAGGGATCTGCTTGGATCTTTGTTCTGTTCTCACACGGTTTTCCCATGCTTTATCAGGACTTCTTCATATGGCTTTTGTTTTTACTGTGTAAAGGATGTACAAGTACAAAGAGTACAAGAGAAAAAAATGTTAAGAAGCATAAATGTAATTTGTTACTTTCATACCTGGTTAAAGGAGATTCTACATCTTCAATCAGCAATGCGATTGACACGGATAATACAGTACACCTAAGTAATCGGTACGTATTTTATACAGAGACTAGCATTTTAAAAAATTCCCCATTGCTATGTGAAATTTACAAATGCTTTAAAGCTGTCACACTTCCAAATACCTTTGAGACAATACATAGCCAAATTATGAGGACACCGACCAAGGATCTGATTTATTCTAGGATTGTGGCTGAATGGCTTTTGCAGTTTTGTCCTGAGGTTATCATTTTGATAGACTGTGTATGCGGAAATTATAAGAAACATTCTGCACTGTTAAGATTGCTGCTTTATCATGGATAGATGCATAGAAACGACAGACATGGTGCCCCTGTCCATCAGTGTTCACACTTCTTGTGCTTTTTATGTTATCTGTGTGCCTGAAAGCAGCATTTTAATGCCGACCATTAAAATGCTGCTTTCAAAATGCCGACCATCAAAATGCTGTGTAAGTCAATACAATACTGTTAATAGAAAGGCTAAATTGTGTCATTTATAATACATTTACTAATGTTAAGCTAGACAGAAGACAAATGTAAGTCGCATAGAATAATTGCATTTGATGTTCATTGTCTAATGAAATGGAAAAAACATATATGAAAGTTTAGACACATCAGAGTGGGAATGATTGGGTTAACAGAAAATGCATTTGCAGAAACCTCCAACCTTCATCCTGACTTGGCTTACACTGGTTTCACTGTAATGATATCATAACATGCTCCCTAATCACAACTTTATTACACTATGTGAGAGCGAAATGAGTGGGTGTAGGGTTGCAGAGAGAGAACAGTTCGAGGAACACCGCACTGCGGTCAGTACTGCAAGAACTGTAAAGGATTGTAGTTATTAGAAAGCCATTTTGAGGGGACTTTTTAGGTACTAAAAAGTAGAGTAGGTACTTTAATTGTTTGAAAGTAATAACCCAAAAGATCTTCTTAGCTGGGTTGGGTGTGCAACCCAATTTAGTGAATCACAAGTTTGAAATTAGATAGTAGTTACGAAGAACTTAGGATGGACTTTGCATTCTAATAACTGGATTTATGAATAGATGGTGCAACACAGACC
Source organism: Lepomis gibbosus (assembly GCA_029875015.1). Taxonomy (NCBI): domain Eukaryota; kingdom Metazoa; phylum Chordata; class Actinopteri; order Centrarchiformes; family Centrarchidae; genus Lepomis; species Lepomis gibbosus. The sequence continues at coordinate 16,220 of JAPMOB010213230.1, read as the reverse complement.
AGACCTCAACCCAGACCAGACCTCAGGTCTTTTACCGGCTGAAGAACAAACAGGAGGCAGAAAGCATGGCTCCAGCACAGGACTGACAGATGATTACCATGGAAGATACCAAGAGTCCGTTGATGTCAATCATTGATGAAAAAGAATTTCAAATAAAACATTAAATATGATAACTTAATTTTATCACATGTTCATGTTAACTTATCGAAATGCTTAGTTAGGTTTAGGCAAGGCCAATGCATCCTGTGCCCTGAATTTCTTAAACAGTAGTATAAAATGGCTACAATTTCTGCATGCTTCTTCTGATGTGGATGTACACAACTTCAAATTACAGCTGAGAGTCAGCACTTCAACTTCATAGTGACTGTTATATTTAAATCTAACATGCTGGGCTATTATGCCAAAAAATGTGCCACTGTCATAAGAATTTCTGATTGCACTGTTTGAGTGAGTGATGGTGTATGCAAACAAAATTATAGTGCTTGGCTTGTTCAAATGTTCAGTTTGCTTTGGTATCTGTCACACCAGCCTGAGTTTTTCCTACCATCTTTGAAAATGATTTAGGTGATTTTTCATGTGGTGGCAGAAAAGCAATTTTGAGGATATAAGCAATCACCTAGTTTCTAATATGATTCCATACACACATACATACACAATATAATTACGTGGGCCAGGCATCCAAAAATGGTTGGAAAGTACATTAATATGCGAAAAAGTCAGAAGAAGAGAAGGAGAGTAGCTGGTTGATTGTTGCCAATAAATATTCCATACTTACACTAATTACTTTTACTAATTGAAATGTAGAGTCTGTATAGAGTTGTGTAATAATTTGTTAAGCATACTATTTATTTTTCATTTGTAGGGTGTTATTTTTTAGGATAGTTATTCTTGACACATCCCACTTTTTAACTATCAATGTGGCAGAATATGTCAGTGTAGTGCGGATGAGGAATGTTGCATATTTGTTTCTTGCAACAAATAAGAATGTAACTTAGCCAGTGACAGAAATGTACTAATTGAAGAGCCATTTGGGAGCCGACATATGGAAGTGAAGTATGCATCTATGGTTTTGAGGTAAATGTGTTGTGTGGATTGCCATCAAACTTGGTACACATATTCATGCCCCGATCCAGGATGAATTAAAATCACTTTGGTGATGCCTCATCTTCTCCTCCACTACAATAATAAAGACAATATTTCTATTTCTCTAATATAAAACAAACAAAAAAACTGTATGCTATTCCTGTTGGCCTCAGCTGTACCACAAAGAACAAATGTACAGCCTCACTGAGTTGCTAGCATGGCTGTAGATTCTTTATTTTTGTTATAATAGATGCAGCTTTTCAGATCTATAACTCATAATAATATGTAAAATATTTCAATTAAGAGTTATTCAGGCAATACATTCTCACTCCCAACTCGTCACATATGGAGGCTTGGTCAAGACCCCTTGGCATAAGTTTTGGACATGTAGGGCTGCTCGGTCCAGTTAGCAATAAAATATATATGACATGCATTCAAGTTAGTAATTATAAATATGCAAAGTCCGGTTAGATTTTCAAAATAAAACTAGCGGTTGATGTTAAACAGCACGAGGTTAACAGTGCAATTTGGTTTAAGAAAAGGTCATGGTTAGGGTTAAAAAACGCACGTTGAATAATGTTGATTACATAAATTATGTAGCTTATGTAACCTATGCAGCTTATGTAACCAATGTAATTTCACTAAAAAAAGTTGATGCTGACTTTTTGTTTTATACAGGAAACAAACACTGGGGCTCCTGGGTGAAAGTCCGATTTATGGTCCACCCGTCCACCCCAACCACCTTCTTACTCTGACTTTTCTTTTATTTATATCCTTACCTGTCTTTCACCATTCATAAATGATGCCACAGTGCATTGAACTTTGACGGGGGCTTTCCAGTGCGTTACAAACTGACACCAACGGGTCTTGACCATGCTTCCATATGTGATGACTTAAGAATGAGAATGGGTTGGAGGTGATCCATGTAATGTGTTGACTGTTTATCATATGAAGTGGACTAAACCAAAACCACACCTTGCTGAGAAAATAAAATGTTCTCCCTCTTTTATGTAGTAACCTATATAACACTAATGTGTGCAATACCCATTTTGCAAATATATCACTTTAATGAGGTGATTGTAACCCTTTCCCTGACCTTCATAGCATATCAGTGTCTAACAAGTTTGACTTTTATTTTCTCAGTAATTACAAGAACGATGAAATAGTTGAGTGGTGGTGATATTTTTTATATATTTGTTACTGAAAATAAACAGTAAACTAAAGCAGCTAGTCTTATTTAAATCTAACCTTATTGTTAGGGTTAGCTAATTGCTGGTATGTGTGTGAAGGTTTGCAAAATCTCTCATTGCAACTAGTTCAATCACATTACATCATAGTGTGTGTTTTTATTAATTTTTATTTTATATACGGATGTATCATGCATGTTAGTTTCAGTATCTTGCTGAGTATACCCAGTGGCTTATGCTGTTGCAGGCTTCAGATAATAAAACAGCCTCTACCTCCTTCACCGTGCATGCCGCTCTGTCGCTCTTAGTATTTTCCAATTTTCTGTCTGCCTCTCTCATTCTTGCTCTCTCCCTCGTCTCCCAGTGGGTATCACTGCCAAGGACGTGCTTCCAATTGCATGAAGGGTATCGCTAACGCTGGTTATAGGCAACTTTCCGAAAATAACGACTGCACAGTAAAAGTCGGCTGTATGTGCTTACACATGCGCAAAAAATTACAGTTCAGATCATCTCGAGACAATATCCTGTCATTTGTCTTCCACGCTCGGGGTGACATAGCTGTTTGTAAAGCTGTCACAGTAATGATTCTTTATCTCTTTTAATAATGACATCTGTTCCTCTTGACGAGTTTTGTGCAAAATGCCCTGAACAAGATGTACATGGTGAAAGAATATGTGTTTGTGTGTGTGTGTGTGTGAGAGAGAGAGAGAGAGAGAGAGAGAGAGAGAGAGAGAGAGACCATGGGCTACTGAAGGATGACTTGTGGGTATAGAAAAGATGAGAGGGGATGAGGTGGACAATGTAGTAATGCTAGTGTGTGTAAAAGACATTTGTGGGAGACGATGACATGTTTCTTGTCAAGATCACAGACCCACGCCACTTACTGTCCAACAGCTGGTACATGAATAAGAACAGAGTAAATGGACAGTTGACATATCTTCTCAACACAATAGAGCCCGGAACATAGACCACTACCCCCCAGAGACTAAATCGTCATTAGACAATAGCCAAGGATCTTGGTGTCCAAGTTGTCCAAATCTCTTTGCATGTGATCATGCCATAATCAAATATGCCCTTTTTGTTAGACTGTGGGTTCTTCTATGTAAGACAAAAAATTGCTTATAAGGATTCAAGGAGTCATTTTGTTATTGTTGGTATGTTTTTAGATAAGGGTCATCTTGAAGCACCAAACTTTGATACTGACATTAGTCAGTGCAATATGGGCCCTCTTGGATTTGTTTATTCTAGAGTTCATGTAAAAAGAGTTGCAGTATAGAAAGTAAAAATCGTTCATTCTCTTTTTATACAAACCCATCAGATTTCTCTGCAATACAGTGACACAAGCCATAGCAGAAATAAATAAATAACAGTGTCACCATATAAGATGAAAAATATCAAGAAGCAACCTTGGCAAAGGCTGTAGGTCCAATTTTTGCAAACCAACTGAACATTTCTACCTCCTAAAAAAAACGTTCTCTCCTATTTCTGAAATTGCATCACGGCCCCGAGAAGACTGCATCCATATTTATAAGACCTTCTCCATGACAAGAGTCACTCGGAAGGTAGAGGCAGGGCCAGAAACAAGGAGAGCCTTGGACAAAAGGTCAACCTGGTGTAAATCCCTTATTTCTAAATGTTCCACTACATTGCTGACACCCAAGATTGTGCCAAAAGTACAATAAGTCCCTTATCAAAAATCTCATCAAGTCTTGTTTATTTTCAAGAACAATAACCAATTCCATAGGGCTATATAAATATGATGAATAGCTTGACTTTTGGTAAGAAATACCCAAATTACCATCTAAATGACACTGTAGTGGTAATTATGATGATAACAATAGCAGCTGTGATCAATGAGATAATACTTCCAATTATAAACATGACATCTCATGGAGAAATAATGGGGATCGTGTACTGCAGTTAGCTGTTATGATGTCCTTTGTGAATCAGATAATTAGAAAATGCATGGGTCAATGACAATGCAGCTGAGGACAAATCCACATATCAGACAAAACAAAACAAGCTAACAATACATTAAACTGCAGCTATTGTTGTCATGTCGAGTCGTGAATGGTGTTTAATGACAACATGACCAAACAGCTGATTTCTGAAGAAAATCCCTCACAAATATTTCCCATGAAATTTCTCATGGCTATCTGTGTCAGTCTGCAAGAGAACGCTTTTCTTTCTCCCTCTGGAGTCTTTGGATCTCTGTGCAGCCTTGGTGCATCTTGGCAGAGCTGTGCCCGAGGTTGCTGCTCAACAGGGGAAGTGTGATGGACTAAAGCTCATCAGTGAGCGCTGTAACCTGAGCCTGCTCACCTCTACAGAAGGGGGTGGGGGGCATTCAGCAGCAGGCCAGATAACACAGGCGAGCTACTCAATGGCTTTGTCTGGCTGGCTAGTATTCAGGCCTGTGAACCCTGTCCAACTCAATCTGCTGCTATTGTTACGGGGAGAATGCTACAGCTGCTTTGTGACAGGCTGCAGTGTTATATGGCCATTGTCTCTCCATCCCTCTCTCTCACTCCTACTCTCCCTCCCTCTTTATACCATTTCTTTTACTTATGCTGAGACCCTGTAATTCTCTTTCAGCGTGATGACTCTCTTCTCTATCTCAGCCGTCCTTCATTTCCTCATTTTCTGCTCCTCTTCTTCTCTCCCTGAGTGCTATGCCCTATTACTCTCTGTCCTCCTCGCCTCCGACGTTTTTATGTCACTTTCTTGTTGTTCTCGCGTCATTCTGTTTGCAGCCTTGTCAGCCTGCTGTTTATTTTGTGTGCCAAATCATTTTGCTCTTCTTATGTTTCAGGGAGCAGGAACATTGACAGCAGACATGGAAGTTCACTTACCCAGACACGAGCAGCCTGCAGGCACAAACAGAAACCATCAGCTTCATAATATGCCCATGTCTCCTGGGTGGGGTTTAAAACCACAGCAAAGAGGGATTATCTTTTTCCATAAACACTGCAACATGGTTCACTAGTGCGGGCTGTTAGAAGTTGTGGTTCGTCAGTTTGTAGTCAGTCATCTTTAAAGATTTAAGCTGGACTGGTCAGATTTCTATGTAAAAATAAACTTGTTTGGACAGCCTAAATCAAAAAGTGGGACAGCATAAAAACAAGAGCATTCCATCCCCTCCAACTCAAACCCTGAACGTTCACTATGTTGTAAAAGCAAACACAGAATATACAATAAGAAAACATGGATGTTATAAAAGAAGAATTGCAAGCTTTAAAGACATGCCATGTGTCAAGCTACAACACCTGAGACTCGGCAGTTGGGTTTTTATGTAAGTAACTACCATTTAAAGGAGCATAGTTATGTGTGCATCACATGGAGGTGCAATGCGACTGGGAAATGGTATTCCTATGCAGCCTAACGTCACACTAACTCCACAACACAAATCACCATTCAAATGGACAATATTTTGATTCCAGATGGATCTTTGTCAGTTCCAAAATGTTCAAAATAGGACATCACACCCATGTACTGTATGTATGGAACCCCTAAAGGGACATGATGTGGTGTTCCCCAATATGAATGTTACACACATCTAAGTACTAAAACTATGACGATCGAACTGAGAAAGAAATGTTGGCCCTTTAAAGAGCTACATTTGCATTTTGGAGGCAATGTGTTAGTCATTTAATTGATGTGGCCTTCCAGTAGCCCTCAAGTACATGGGATGTGCTTATGATTCTGCTCCTTCAGATTGGTAGATTCTACTTTTCTACCTTGTTTGTCTTTAAAAACAGTCCCATATGTCATAGCTTGGTCTTAGATGAACTGTTTTGTCCAAAAATTGGTCATTGCAGTTACAGAAATAACTGTGAAGCTTTGATATGTGACATGGAGAAGAACAGGAAGTTAAATTAGGAGTTTAGTTGCAGTACTTCAGAGAGTTCCGATGCAAAACGAATTCAGTGTACCACCTGAGGTTGGCACTCGCTCAAACAGGTGAGATAAACACAGACAGCGAGACGGAGTGATGCAAGCCAAGTGAGTGCGAAACTTGAAAGTAGAACATAATGCAGAGCAGAGAATTAGGTATACATTAGATACGCAGTCATAGATTTGTCCAAGTACTTCTTCTTAACCTGTCCTCCTATTCTGCTGCTGGCATTATCATTCAGTCTCACTATTGTCGATAATGTCCAGCCAGCATCACTCAGGCTAAAATCATCTGTTTGATATGCGCTGGGAGGCCTTTTGAGCCTCATCACATTTTCTGTCTGATGTCCAGTGCTGCTCTTTAGGCGAATTCATCACGTCCTGTCCCCATCCTGTCCTGCACTCTCATTTCTCCAACGCACCCTGAAAGTAAACAAGAACACTCGCCCCTCCATCTTCTCTTCCCGCATCCCTCCATCTCTTGCCTCAAAAGTCCTCTACCGCTGTGCATTTATCCGGCTGATCAATTTACCGTCTGAAGGGGCCATCTGAAAATTGTGATTTGTCTTTGCTTTACCTTGCATTTGAGCTACACCTAGCCTCGTTTTGTTTGTGGTAGATACACTTAAAAATCCCTCCCTCCCTTCTTTCTAGGCCTTAAACATAAGCAATCATCACTTTGTGGGTTTTATTAATCACATGCTGTTTGCTGTGACTAACTGAAGACCCTGTGAACCCCATATGGCCACCATGTAATAGTCCTAATTAAGCTTGTCCTGGCATATTTAGCTTCCCTGCATTTCACTACTATCCAGAAGTCTTATCCAAAACCCATTTCTCTTTTTATTTCTGGCACCTACCCTTTTTTCTTTAACCCCCATTCACTCACTTTACGGCTGTGTCCCCTTTTCCTCTTCACACCGCTTAACACCGCTACCTTGGAAATGTAATTGAGGCAGTGCTTGTGAAGGGACTGGCAGTGTATGCGCGCAAGAAGCGGGGTAGTGAGTGAGAGGAGACGGGTGACACTGAGGTGGCCTCCGCTGGCACAGAGACTAACTGCCTCCTCAGCCATCCAAAATCCCCAACACAACTTAGGTGATTAAATTAGCAAGTTCTACAGCGTGTACTTTTGATGCATGGCAGAGTTATGCTCTTAAGGTATTTCACCATCACCACAACTTTTATTCACTGCATTATATCACGTTTATTTCCCCTGCTATTTTATCTCACCTTCATTGGAGGTTTCAGAGATGGCGACATTGCATCTTTTTTATACTGATTTGAATGCAATAATTAAAGAGAGCATAATGTAACACATTTTATTAAATGTAATTTAATGTCTTAATTAGTTACCAGACTGTTGATAACTTACAATTGATTTAAGAGGCTATACATCCTGTAATTACCCATGTTAATGAAAGGTTATCATATCAGATTTAGATGTATGTAACATTTTTAAAGCCACTGTTGCCAAATCCATGTGATGAAGCGGATTCCTATATAAGCCATTATCTAACAACAGCACTTATATTTCAGTCTCAAGGTCAGGGTGATCAATTGGTCCGTTTATACTACCGAAGCAACACTTAACACATCGCATCGATGTGGAGGGAGGGAAAAAAAAGGAAAGATATACAGGGAGTGCTAACAGAAAAAAAACGATGTGGAACTTTATTGTCATCGGCCCATTGTCTAAACTCACTATACCCTTGGCTGTCCCCAAAATTAAAGATCATTTTTAATCACTTTGATAATGGAAGCTTCTTTTTTGTTGTTAAGAGGAAGCTCTGATAGATATAAGAGTTTATGGGAGTTGACAAGGGACATTGCACTGAGGGCATTAGAACTGGCAGCTTGTCAAACATCCCTATGGAAAAAGAGCAGTAAGTAAAGGGAGGAATACAAAGACGGGGAGAGAGAGGGCAATCTGCAGGTCAACAGACGGGGCGAGTTTCCACTTTGCCTTTATCCTGCTCCTCATCCTCCACCTCCTCATGTCCCTGTTGTCCATTAATTACAGTACAGGACACGAGGGGTGCAGAGTGCTCTCATTAAGCAACAACAAATAGCCAGGACATGAGAAACTTAATTACCTGGGGACCGGAGATTGTCCTGTTGTCGTACTAAGGTGATTCTCTAACTCTGATCAAGATCTTTGCTCTCACAGAGAGGAGCAGGCAGAAGGACATAAGGAAATTTATGATTCCACTCGGTGCCATTTCTATTCATAGACATAACCTCATCTGCGCAGATGACCTCTTTAAAAATACTTTAGTGTACTGAATATTTGTATTTCCTAGTAAAAGGTTTTCATTTAATTTGTTCCATATGCTAACGTCACCTTGTGTTGCGTGTCACATTTTGGGATTTTTAATAACTGACATGCCTAATGGTGTCTGCCTTATTCAATTAATGACAGTCATTTCCCTCGCCTCCCTGCATGAGTTCTGGACTGATGACGCTCCTTATTATCTCAGCAATTGTTCCACAGCCCTTAAATTCTGGTGCTCTCATTTCCATCCCTGTCCTCTCTTTTATGTCATGTATTTATCACTGTAATCACAAGGTTTGCCTGTAAGCAGAATAATTGATCACATAGGGTTTCCATAGACCGGATCTTAATCTGCATAGGCCCTACTGTAAAGCCACGCGGGGTGCCACAGTGATGATTATCTTAATTAAAGTCTGTGTCATTGGGAAATGTGCACAAACAAGCAGCAACAACTGAACCTCCCATACAAAGCAACAGCTACTTCCATAACAAGCCAAGACAGCGCACGTCCCCAACTCTCCTCATATGAGCCCCTGCAGCTGCAATCAGATATTCAAGTCAATAATGTGCCCTCATAAGAAGGAAAAACGGAGCAAAATAAGAAAATAAAATGGTAGATGCAGTATTCCAGATGGAATGTGGCCCACGCCTTTGGGTTTTGTCAATAATTGTCAATGTTTTCTAATCTCTCGCAAGAACTTGGAAGGCACGTATCGGAAAGCGTTTTTGGTATGCAAATCGGGATGCTATTGTCATCCAAGATGGATGGGCTCAGGAGATGGGCTGAGGGTTGTCAGAGAGAAATGGGGTGCAGTGAAATTTGTCTCACCCCTGCTCAACCCTCCCCACCCCCAAAACACACACACACTTCTCTCTGCATTCTTTAGCTTATCGCTATCGCTTTCACTTGCCTCTGACAGCCTCATGTTTAAACCCCTACCCTTCAAAAAAATGTTTCTAATATTGTCCATTTACCATCTCTTTCGTGTTGGTGTGTTACCTTCTTTCTCCCCCTCTGACTCGCTCTACAAAAGGCTTTTTAATTGTCGGGCTGCGCTTCTTTTTAATTGTCTGGGAGGAGGTTTATTCTGCTGTTGTGACAGAAAGCTCCCTTTTCCTCAAAATTTCCATTTCTTCATTACTCGCTTGTTGTAATTTACAACGTTCCACTAATTGACACGGTAATTCAATGAACCCCAAATTAACCTGGCCGGCTAGTATTTTGCCCATTAGCTCATTTCACTCCCCACTCCATTGTCTTGATGATTAAGAAACATCAATGTTCATGAGCTGGATCAAACGTCGTCAGCGGAGGAGCTGGTGTCATTCGGTGTCTGGGTTCACCAGAGCACAGTTTCCGCATATTAAGGACAGGGATGACAGGTGAATTACAGCCGATTAAGATCTGGTAATCACATCTCCTGCCTGTAATATTGTCGCACTATGGTGCCAGCCTCATCTCCTAGGGCAAGAGGATAGCTTGTGTGGGCAGGGAGGCAGAAGGAGTGGGGGTCGAAGGCTATAACTCAGTATCACATTACCACAGAGAACTGCTCCTTCAAACTGTGCTCACCTCACCTCTTAATTTACCTACATCATATTATTGTAGGGTGTCCTCCCCCCTCTATTTCCTGCCACATCAGCCTGAACTCAGGTGTAATTATGTTTTTCCAGCAGATGGTTAAGTAGCACAGCTGCCTGCACAGTCACAGGCCAGTATAATATGCACATCATATAATTTCATAATTTGTCATGCAATCAGTGGTGGTCATTGAAAGCATAAAACAACAACAAGACCAAGACTATTTGAGTGCTTTTACATGTGCTACACAGCCACACTTGTGTCAGTGCTTTGATCCAAGCACTGACCATCATTGATCTTCTTTGAGAAGTTGTCAAGTGGCTTTTGTTTGACAACCAATTGTTCCACTCCCTGTCTCTCTGTGATAGTGGACATTACTCATATCACTGGTGCCACCTTGACTTGGACTGGTGAGAAGAGGCCAGTTTGTTTGTATTAGGCACACACTCAATACACATAATAACACACACACACACACACACACACACACACACACACACACACACACACACACACGGAGTGAATAATCCACTTGTTTTATCGCTTCCTGTCAGTAATCCTCAGCAATGGTTGTCACAGTGCGCTTTGTGGGAAACCAAGGCTCTCATCGAGTGACTTGAGTGAGTCAGCCTTGTGAAGGTTTATTTATGAGTATTCTCAACTGTTTATGGGGTTACATAGAGTTGTGAAGAATGCAAACATTCCTAAAGAGTAAAGTGTTGTAAATGTAGGAAAATCCCTAAAAGGGTCATTTCTTTATTTGATATTTCTCGAGATACACATCTTATCTAAAAGTCACATGTGAAGCTTTTGCAATATGCGTCTCATACTGGAGTCATGACGGATACTGAGATGCTATTCATCGTAGCTTATCTCACTGATAATCATCTTTTTTGTGGATGTCTGAATCCTGTGGGGATCATTTCAGTTGGACCATTTTTTAAACGTTTTTTTTTTCTCAATACAGAGCAATAGTGAGCTCTCACATCTTTACAACTCCAAGAAATCCTAGGAAATCACTAGGAAAGGAGGGACAACCACTGCTCTTTATTCCATTTTCAGTACATTATGTTCAGTTAAACAAGGTATCACATCCCTAGGTGGTACATTTGTATTTGGGAGATATAATTTCTTAAAGGTTGTAATGGGTTTTCAATTTGACGCGGTCCATTTCAATTATGGGAGAATTATCTTAAGTAGCCCCATAAGACAAAATCTAAATGGAGGTCTTAAATTGGGCAAATGGGAGAGCAAGTTAAATGGTTCTTGACTTCTCACTACCATTATCCACACTCAGGCTGGCACACCACAAATGTCCATCCTTGACCCCAGATCACACCCCCATCGCTCTCTTCTCACATCCTTCATCACACTATTCAACACCCTGTTACTAAGGAGAACATTGTTTGCCTTGTGGGGAACCTCTTCAGTGAGTCTGTCTTGTTTTTTTGTGTGTTTTTTTTACTAATCCAAGAGCAATGTTTGGTTATTTCTGATTGATCAAACAATGTATTGGTTGGTTTAGGTTCTGTTAGCCTACGCCTTACAAATAACCCTAGCCGATTTTTTGCCTGTCAGATTTATTGATGAGAACACCTCTCCTAATAGGGTGTCTGATAGTTTAAGCAATCAGTCAGGGGTCAGGGGTCAAGATAAAGTTATCGGAAGCGTGATAGATTAGGGAAGTGACCTAAAGGGTGAACTACCTGCTAGGGTATTAAAAAGGTAGATGTGTGGGCAGGCTGGGTCAGGAGAGCAATTTGATTACCAAGAAACACACACTGTCAACATTACTTCTGTATTGAACCTCACTAGGATGCTTGTCTCCAGGGCAGCTGTTGCTAAGCTGCATTTACTAGCTCATTGTGGCTCAAATGTGCTGTACTTAACTTTGTCTGGTGTCTATCTCTGCTAGTATGTATTTTTTTTGAACACTCACTGGTTCTTTTTTGAAGCAGATCAGTAAAAAAGGGCTAAGACCTTTTTAACACCATGCATATATATACATCTCACTAGATGGCACTGTTCCCACTTTCCCTAAGCAGACAGTCTGGCAAGTGAAGAGCATCCCTATGGTCTAAAAAAGGCTTCCTTATCTATCTAGCCTCCACTGCGTGTCCCATCGAAGCAAATCTTATGTGAAAACCAAGAAAGGGTTAGATCAAAAGTAGGTGTTGCAAATGTTTGATTGAACAAACTGTATTTCCCCAAGGGAGATTAATAAAAGTAATTCTTCAGTTTTATCAGATTAAGGTGAAGGGCCTGAAGAATTAGATAAAGATACTAGAGCTTAAATTTCCATAAAAATAAAGCCAATGACAGCAATTAGAGAGGGTAAAAAAGCCAAAGGGCTTAAAGAGACCAGGAGGATGGGATGATGGCGGTGGTGGTGTGCATCAGTGCTTATGTCACAAACAACCTTTTGCTTTGCCTGCCATCATGGGGACTCAATATCTGCATGGCTGGAAGGCACACGGAGAGAGAGAGAGAAAGAGAGAGGGAGAGCAAACAATGCATATCTCCGTGCTCTAAAACGCTTTCTCCTGTTTGAGCAATAAAACACACCTGCTCCACTCTTGTGGGGCACGAGAGAGATAAAGAGCAAGAGAGGAGATATTTACAAGGACATATCCTATTCCAAACATGCCAGGTGACTTCCCTCACCCCACCATTGAGAGCACCCGTCAGCTTTTGGAGATGTATAAGCTGGTCATGTTCACTTGAATTCATAAGCACTACAGAAATCCAATTTCCCTCTCTAGATCTGTACCGCTAGTGCATTGCAGAGCAAGAGGCTTAGAAACTTAAAATACTGTTTCTTGAAAAGTTGGGGAAAGTGTTGGTGGATTAGGCTGATGTTGTGAGGGGTTTGCTCTCTGCCCTACTGGTTCAGTGTGGAGCAACATCTAGCACAATCCACGCTGGCAAATGGCACAGTACATTCTCTACCTTTGCAACCTCATCACCCTATTTACAGAATTTCCCACAGTGCTTACAAACCGTTGTCTGCCAGATTCATGCAGGCAAATAGTGAGATGGAGGCCAACACACACACACACAAACACACACACACACACACACAAATCCACACGCCAAACAAATTATACTCAGGCTTTGACCGAGCGACTCACATGCGTATATCATTTTTCTCCACACACCGCATGTGCATATTCTCACATAATCGTATAAACCCGTCTGCAGACTAGATTGCACACACACACACATACAGACACACACACCATTTTAGACACACACACACATACACCTCTGCCCTCCTTTGGGATTATCATGCTTGACGCCTCTCAGACTGAATGGCTGGTTTCACACTGACAGACTGGTGATCTCTGTCTCAGTCTGCAATGGAAGCTCCCTCCGCCCTGCGCTCACACTCACAATCCCTCTTTTCCATTGTGTGTATGTAAATCTCTGCCTTAGTGTTAGTCTATCTCAGGGAGGGAGAGACAGACAGAGGCAGAGAGAGAGAGAGAGAGAGAAAAAATGGGTATTGCTTATGTAAAAGAAGCCAAATCCAGGTCAGACTGTAGATTCTTCATTAGGCACTGCTTCCCTCTTTTTGAGTCCCGTTTGAGTCCCTCTTTTACATGGACTCAAACGGGTCCGATGGCAGATTCCATGTATACCAAAGACCTGCACTGCAAGTAAGTAAACATAGTCAGATGTCTCATTAATGTCTGTCCTAATTGGTGGTGGCAATTAATTAGCTGATCAGTCGAGTTTTGATTAGCTGGCACTTGTTTTAAACTAAACTTTTACACTTTACAACTTTTACATACTGAATTATCAATTGATTAATCCTTAAAAAACAGATTTAAGGTGATTCTGCAGAGGAATTGTTGATATTTGAACTCAAATGCCAATCACCCTTCCCTATAGTACTCCCTTAGAAGCTCCACCCCCCAAATTTCAAATCTCTAAGGGTTCTCCAATGTTAAAACATCTTTGCCCATACCTGGTCTAATAATGGCAGGAATCCACTGACTCCCCGCTACGGTACAATACTGCTGCGCCACGGTTTTAATGCGTCCACAGCCTGGCGTCCACTTGAAGCGTCTCTGAAGCGTTTCAGCAGCCGAGTGTGCAGCCTGCCCCACCTTATTTACTTGTTATTAATTTGTCCTTTTTGTGCTACTACTACCTTCTTCACAACTCTATCTGACCCCATTTTATTCCGTCAACTTCAGACTGCATTTCTCACAAAGAGCCTTTCAGAATCAGAGCGTTTTGCCTGTCTGATTTAGCTGACATGTTTATGTTTTAACTGCATTTATTGTTGTTTTACGATCGGGAACTTCAATAGGGATCAATAATACGCCTATTCTCTGTGGAGTGGAGAGCCTGGTGGACTCATTGACTATAATGGCCGCCATCAGCTCCAGCAACTGTAGACGGAGTCAGTGGATTTTAGCTGTAACTTTCTTATCTGTTTACACTCTTCATATCTTTTCCTCTTTGGCTGATTTTCTGCCATCCCTACTTCATCACAGTGCCTGGAGTCAGGCACGCTCGAATGTGTCAATGTACAGAACGCTTTCTCCCACTAACCTTTCATTCTATCACTTCTGTGCCCGAGCGCTAACGCCACCTGTTGCAGATTGGCTGGAACAATCCTGTGGGGAAAGTCCTCACCACTTTCCATTTACAGATGTGTAGGAAAACCGGATTTCTTTTTCATAGCACACACAAAACTGAAAGATAACACACCATGAGGAAATATTTATTGAATTTAATAAAACGTGTATTGGATTACAATCATTTACTGTCCCTTTAGTCAATAATGATAATAAGCCTTAGCTGCGGTCCTAATCCTAATAGTGCACTGTGTGAACACATGTAACTTGCATGTGACTCTGGTAGTGTTTTGGTGGGTTCAGTGATTTCCCTTTTTAACTTCTACTCTTTCAAATGCAAGATGGACTCCTGAGGCTAACAACCTGCCCTTTACTTTACCTCTCAGTCCTCAACCTGACACTCTCTCACTTCTGTCCAACACCCTATTATCACAGGGTGTTGGACAGGGCTTCACAAAGTGAACAAGAAAAAACACAGGTTGTCCATGCAGGCGCCATTTGTCCGTAATTGCATTTGTTGGTCTTTTTTTGTCATGAGGCCTTAAAATTATATTCAGATTACTCAGCGCATAGGTGACAAAGTGGCAATGAGGAGCAGATGTAGTGCCACTAAGGGATGAATGTGGACGTTTCAAAAAAACGAAAGCCAAAGCCAAGATAGTAAGCATTAATGGTGCAACACTTAAGTCTGATCTGCGATAAAACTTAAAAATGCAGGCATCATATGAAACACACATGAACATTTTAATGTAAATGGGACAATTTTATGACTTGTTTCATTACGGTAGCCCTAAATCAGTACAGTTCCATCAAGCATCTTCTCTTGATTTCCTCATGAGACTGCCATCTCCCTCCTCTGAGAGAAGGCATGACTTCAAGATGTCCTCTTGGTAATTCTCCAGCATGTATTTATGTTGGTGAGATGGGGTATAACTGTGTTTATGATGCTATAAAGTCTTTTTGGCCAAAGTCCTCGCTGCCCAGCGTGTCTTTAGGTCTATCGTAAAGCTGGAATTGGCTCTGCCCTTGGAAAGGTACTGTGAGTATTAGTGTGTGTGTGTGTGTGTGTGTGTGTGTGTGTCTGTGTCTGTGTGTGCGTGCATGCTCTTGTATATGCTAAGTTGAGCGTTACGGGAGCTCAGGTTCCAGCAGCCACCTTTATGGGTACAAACACAACATCATTTGGACTGGCAGAACTGCTTGCTTATCAAACCCAGTTAACAAAAACTTCCCCCTATAAAAGCAACTTGTTATCATTATTGCTTATACACCAGCATGATTAGGGTACAGTGATTAAATTACCTAAATACATTACTTCAAAGTCATGGCATTGGCCCTGAAGGTGACAATAATTGTTTTTGTTTTTTTTTTACTTTCACTGAAAATGTTAAATGTCAAAAACTTCTCTTCTTCAAAATAAACACTAAAGTCAAAGTTGATATACTAAGCAAGTTTTTCTTCATGAGATAGCTTGAATTACTACTTGAATTGTTTCTGCCTCACCTCCCGTTACACAATGGAACAACAGCGAAAAAGGTTCTACTGCTGTCAGAGAGTGTATGTGTCTCTAAGATAGCATTTCAGGTTAATGACTGCTCATAGCTCACCAG
>JAPMOB010213229.1:0-36711 GCA_029875015.1 Lepomis gibbosus | reverse complement strand
GGAGGGTGTCAATGATGGTTTTCTGCACAACTGTCAGGTCAGCAGTCTTCCCCATGATTGTGAATTCCACTGAACCAGA
Source organism: Lepomis gibbosus (assembly GCA_029875015.1). NCBI lineage: Eukaryota > Metazoa > Chordata > Actinopteri > Centrarchiformes > Centrarchidae > Lepomis > Lepomis gibbosus. Next base: position 36,632 of record JAPMOB010213229.1, on the reverse strand, counting down.
CCGAGAGACCAATTAAAGGCTCAGGAACCCTTTGCAGGTGTTTTGGATTGATTAGCTGATTACAATACTGAACCTTTTCATAATATTCTAATTTTCTGAGATTTTGAATTTGGGGTTTTCATAAGCTGTAAGCCATAATCATCGAAATTATATCAAATAAAGGCTTGAAATATCTCACTTTGCATGTAATGAGTCTATATTATATATTAGTTTCACCTTTTAGGTTGAATTACTGAAATAAATGAACTTTTGCACAATATGCAAAAGGTTGTCATTACATCATCAAGTGGACTCTTAACATCAAATCAATGGGTGTAAAAAACTTTATGACTTGAGTCAATGGAGATTTTCATTACAAAATGCTACTTGCTGTAGCTTATATAGCTTGCTTATAGCAATTGATATTTTCTTTGTTTGCATTAGTGTGAAGACTACAAATGAGGCAATCAACTTCAAAATGAAACCTTTATTCAATTTCATAGAAAACATCACTTTACAATTTGATCATGAGAAAAGTGCTGAACAGAACAAAAACAACAAAAGACGACACAATCAAGAGAAGAACTGGTTATAATTTTAAAGGAAGTGCCCCTGCATCAACAGGAAAGGAGGAGCTCCCATTGCCCAGCAATGTTTCCTGTCACACTGAATTTAAACTCTGTTAATTTGCACACAAACTGGAATGAAAGCTAGGGACTGAAACTGTCACCGACTACAAATCAAATACTGTGAAATCCTGGTTGGGCCTGGTTTGTGTGTAGATTCAAATTGGCACTTTGGCACGAAACCAACCTGTGATGTAGGTTAGGGTTACCAACAGCACTAAAACTGTATGTGTTTCTTTATGAAGCAGGCAAAAGTGGAGGTCTGCTCGGTTAGAGAATAACCTGAAAAGACTTAAGGGGTTTAAAGTGCTTCAAATTACTCAAGATAACCAAACGTCCCATTTAGACATTTTTATGGACATTGAGATCCAAGACATCTCAACATTTAGCCCTTTTGTCATTGAAGAAAATTCATTTCAAAAGTGAATTTATTTTTACTGTATGGATAATCCAAAATATGTATATATATATATGAAAAAGGCAAACCTTTTGTTAATTTTTTGTAGTGGTTGCTGACATGTTGGAATGAACTCTGTGTATTTCCAAGTGTATTCGTGTGTGTAGTAGTCTGAGCAAAGCCCCTTTGTCCACCCTTGTCTTCCTCTGAGCTTCACGCTAGTATCTTCACATGATCGGGTAGCTGGCGAGGTTGGCGATGCCGCAGAGGTTGCCACGGTTGCGTGCCATCAGGATGTAGCCATTTTTGCCCCAGCCCTCGCCCCAGCTGTCAGGGAAAGACAAAGGATGAGGAAAGAGATGGAAAGAAAGAGACATGAGAGTGGTTGAGCATCGCCAGGAGTCAAACAGCATTGCGGCTCATCAGTTTGGCCCCTACAGAAGGCATCATATCAACACTACACTAACAAAGAACCTGTCGTTTCATTTTGGCAGCCTTATGAGCCACCTGATGCCGTTCAGACAGGTGACCCACCTGTTCTTGACAATCCAGAACTTCTTCCCCTTGGTGTTCACTCCATAGCCCACTGCCAGCACGGCGTGATTGATGTCGTCTTTGTTACAGTTGCGGTCGTTGTAAATACCTGGATCATGCAAGGAGAAGAAGAGTGAGGCGAATAGGATAGATTCTGGAAGTATAGTACTGAACCAACGTAAATACAAGTTTAGCTCATACAATTTCTTTGTTGCTTTTCCTTTTTTAAAATGAAAATTAATTTGAATATTGCTTGGGATGATGAGGTTTACAGTGAGCATTTCACTTAATCAGGTTAAAATGGTGGTGTGTTCATGGTGGGGCACGCATTTTTCATTGTTTTCTTTATTAATCTAACTGTTAACTCTTAAAAATATTTTTAAAGCCCTCTCCACACTGCCAGGAAGAAAATTCTGGTGGCAAAATCCTGAAATTACAGAAAAACATAAAGTAATTATCTCCTGATATGTTAGATTACATTCCCACCGTTCAGGTTTCCTACCTAAGCATAAGGGATTCACATGAGAACGCTGAATGCATGTAATCCAGCACAGTTTTATCTCATTAATATCACTCATCACTCTTTCAGAGCTATAAGTTACTTCTAATGCAAACCAACATCCAACTGCTTCACTTTGAAAGCATGTGTCTCTGTGGTTAGAGCTAACCGCAGTCATTCATCAAAAAATCATCTACAAAACAAGACAATGGCCATTTTGGTCATTTTCTTGTCAGTGTCATCAGTTTGAAATATGTCAAGGAGGAATGGAACAAAACGCCACAGCGATTTGTTAGATGAAGAGCTGCAGGCGACAGGCTGCACACCTCTAACTTCTTATTAAGTTAACCAACTTCTTTCACTTTGCCCTGCTGTTGTGTGGAAAACCACATCTGCTACGTGAAAAATGAAATCAGATTGCAGTTGAAATTACTATTGATTGACATCTTAATTAAAACAGTGAGCCAGTGAGTGAGTGAGTGAGTGAGTGAGGAGCATTCACGGCTGTAGAAAAAGATAGTAATTTTGAATCATCTATAATTAAAGAGCTAAAAAAATTACAATAGATGGAAATGGACCTTTTAATTGCGTTAAAATTTTCAACTACATCTTCTACTGTCTTCTTAAACAACAAAAGCCTTGTGCAGCATATTGTAATGTAAGTAAATAGCAAAGTAAAGTTTATGCAATATAGCACCATTCAGATAAAAAAGCCACAAAGTGCTTTAAAAGAGTAGAATAATAAAGCCAAATGTATAATAAGCGACAACAACAAAACAAAAGCAACAACAACATAAAATAGTTATGAATAATAATCAATCAGTAAAACATTAGCAACAACACCATAAAAATTGTGAGTCAGCCAATAAAACATAGGCAGTGATAGACTTCAAAACATGTTTTCATAATTTAGCACGTGGCAAATCCAAGGCCAGCTCAAATAACTGTCCAACTGTTTTTTAAAAACTCCAACAGAGACTGCAGAGCATAAGTTTAAGGGAAGAGCGTTCCGCAGTGTTGGAGCCACCACTTTAAATGCACGAGCACCTTTAGTTTTCAGTTAAGTGCATGGAACAGCTACACCTCGTCTGAAGACCTAAGTGGGTTAGTGGTGACACAGTGGTGACACCAACAGGTCCACAGGTGACATGTACTCAGCTTCCTGCCCATGCAGGGCTCTAAACTGAATCCTGAACCTTAGCCAAAGCATGATTGGTGTAATGTGGCTTGTCCGGCTGGACCTGGTTAACATGCTTGCAGCAGCATGGAATGGATAACAATTTCAGTTTGTCTCACTACTTGCATGAAATAATACTTGTCGTAAAAACGGGTTGGTAATTTTGTGTTTGTTAGCAGAAAAAATATGTCTGAACAGTTCACCTTTAGTGTAGAACTGGAAGGTGCTCAGCGTGGCGTCGATGCCCACAGATACTGGACCCACTTTATACAGTGCGACAGCCAGCGCATGCTCGTCACCCACTGGGACCTCCTTGTAGCCTTTGCACTGGGCTGCCATGCCTGATGAATTGTAACGGCACGGCTGATCCTGCACACAAGACAAAGGAGAAGGAAAAGATGAAAATATATATCCCCTGATGTGACAACAGTTAAATATAAACAGTGTGGTCATGGGTACCACCATAAATACTTTAAGATACTCTATGGCGTGTATAAAAAATGGAAGAAACACGTACAGAGATGTAGAGCTCGATTAATCGCTTAGTCAAGCCAGAGAAAATCTATTAAAATCTAGTTGTTCATGTAAGAGCACCAAACATTTGATGGGTTTTTTTGGTGAAAATTTGCTCCTTTTCATTGTCTAACATTGAAGTAAATTGCATATTAAAACAAAACGATGTTTGATGATGTCATATTAGGCTTTGGCAAAATGTGATAGGAATTTTCCTCTGTTGTCCAAACTAATAATTCATTAACAAAAAAAAGGTCAGATAAATGGCATTTAAAATAACATGTTGAACCATGTGATTTCACTGTCACGTGCACATTTCACATGGCGTGTCTGATGACAACCTCAGTTCCTGGTTTCCAAACAATGGGGCAACATCATTACCAGGCAGTCTTACTTCCTTTTCACATTAATAGATGACTAAGAAGGAAAAATTGTTTGCTCTGTAAGAAAAGGAGGAGTTTTTACTTATCATTTCTGCTAAGTCACCTCCAGCTGGTTACATATTTAGTGCTGCTGTATGTCATACTTGAATGGTGTGATTTTCTTTCATGTGTTGGAACATGTGACTTGGCCAAGCGTGAGATCAGCCAAGTGAGGAACTGTTGACCACTTTGGTTTCAGTCTGTGTCTGCAGCTGATTTCTGGAAGTTGTTGTCATTTTGTTTTTTAAGTATGCCTGCTGGGTATTTAGTGTCATTTAAAACTAACATGTTGAAGGATTAGTTCAGTTTTAACTGCACTAATTAGCTTCAATAACACTCTCATGCCTGTACATTCAGTTAATACTATGGTTCAATACAAAGCTGGAGCCAGCAAACGCTTAGCTTAGCTTAGCATAAAGATTAGAAATGAGGGAAAAGAGCTGGCTTGGCTGTGTCCAAAGGTAACAAAATCTACCTGCAATACCTTTTACAGTTTTTATATGTTTTGGTTTAAACAAACTGACATTCAGGGGTGAAAGTGAGGATACCTCAGCTTGTTTCTCCCAATACCCCCCAAATTAATAGAATCTGAGTAAGTCACCCTGAATCTAAAAACGTGTGTATCATGATTTTTAAATTTAGAAAGAAATGACAGGAAAAAATATGAAAATAACTCCAGAATTTCCCTGAAAATAATCACGTTTTTAAGTTTTGCTTTAGTTGTGATTTGTGGCCACAGAACAGGATGTTACACTGACAGAAAAATGAAACGTTCACAAATGTGGTGAACCTCATCTCAGGACACATGACAGTTTAAGATGACTGAACATTTGTTTGTCACTGAAGGGAAAGTCTAGGATAATATGATATTTGTTAGTTAATTTCATATGTATGGCATTGAGGCTTTCTCACCTCTCCGATGTACGGGTAGGCCTCCTCAGAGTCGATGCCTCCGTTTTCCTGCACGTACCTAAAGGCATTGGTCATGTAGCCTCCTCCACATCCCTCGTTCTCTGTGACGCAGTCCACCAGGTTCTGGGGACTCAGGTCTATCAGCTTACCTGTCTTCTTGGCTAACTGGCCCTCCAGGGCCCCGGCTGAGCTGAAAGCCCAACAGGAGCCACAGGAACCCTGTGAGGAGAATGTGGAAAGAGAGGAGAGTGAGGGGTTTAGTTTGATGATCCACTGCACACAGACCCTGTTAAAGCCTGGTGGATAACAGTAAGAGGAAGCTAAGCAGAAAAGATAGCAAGAGAGAAAAACTAAAATGCATTAATTGCAAAAAGTTTAGACTAAAAAGCACTTGGTTGTTTAAAACATGTACATATTTAAATGTATTTTGGTCCAGGTGTTACTTTATAAGCAAAATGGATAAAGCTGGTTGGGATCAGAGCTGAAACAATTAATCAGTGAATGGATTTGTTGATAGTAAGAAAATGAATCAGCAACTATTTTGATAATCATTTAATTTATTTTCCCTAAAAATGCCCAAAATGTCCTAGTTCCAGGTTCTTGGTTGTGATGATTTGCTGCTCTACTTTGTCTGATTTGGAAGTGAACTGAATATCTTTGGGTTTTGAAAGTTTTGTAAGTCAAAAGAAGTCATCTGAAGACGGCACATCGGGCTTTCAGAAAAAAACAATCTGTATTGTTAACATTTTATATCCCAAACGATTCATTTAGAAAATTATTTGCAGACTAATCAATAATGAAAAGCATCTTAACCCCCACAGGGAAATCAAACTGGTAAATGAGACATGAAAAAAAAGCAGTCTAGTTTGTGTCTTCTTCTGTCTGTCCACTGGGAGGCAGGCTTTGACAACACATCATCATGCGCTCCACTGAAACCCAGACTAAAGACTCAGTATGAGCATGTTACTTTATACATCCATGTTTTGTTCTAGCATAAACACACAGTGTGACCAAAACTATGTGGACACCTTTGTCAATACTTTGATAGGGGGCTGTTTTTTATGGTTTGGGCCCCTTAGTTCAGATGAAATCTTTTCATTTTGGTGCATTAAAGGTTTATTTTGACCAAACCATAACTGGTGATGGTTGAAACAGTGGAAAGACAATCTAAGACGGTTTTGGTGAGATTTATTTAGCCTAGTTTCTTGTCAAGTCAATTACTACGTGAATCATTATTCCTACCACCTCCAAAAAATAAAATAAAGGCGGGAAAAACCTCTGGTTAAACTGGTAACAACCAATTGTCAAATGTAACCAGCATTGACAGATAACAAGTCAACATTCCTTTGTTTTAAGGGGTCATCAGAACAAAAAAACAACTGTAAATGACTGTTTTAGACAACAGTGTACTTTATGGCAACCGTTTAGGCCCTTTTTTTTCTCCGCGGCCCGCGTACCTAAATCCAGCTACATAAAAGGTAGCTTTAAGCTCTGGTATAACTGAAATTTGCCCGACACAAACAAAACATCAAAACACTATTCAGTCATCATAAAAAGAGCTGGGGAGGAAGCATCAGAGCTGTTAGTATGCAGAGAGTGCAGTCAGTCTGCTGCATAATTCATGAACGGCAGGAAGCACAGGAGCAGCTCAATAAATCCCGTTTTAACTGCATTTTGATTTTCATCCATCAGAGGGTGATAACATCTGCCACATAAAGTGGTGTTACATTTACAGAAATTATTTTTATTTACTTATATTCAAACTTAAAAAATTTAATGTAGGTATTTGCATCACGGCAAAAAACAAAAACCAAACAAAAATAAAGGACTAGCATTATATATTGAGTAAAGCAAAACAGCACATGAACATTTACATTGAAAACTAAATATTAACCATGCTTCGCCTCCAGTGCTTCAGGATTAGCTCTGATGTTCATGCTTCATTCTGCTGCTTATCTGCCTTTCAGCAGAAAACACAGGTGTATGCCATATTTATATACTTATGTATATATGTACTTCCTGTTCTGCTCGAACTTTGTTTACATAAATAAGGCCCGGCTGTCCATTCTTCTCATAATGACTAATTACATCTAATAATCAAAGCCATTGTTTTGTTTTCAAAGACCATTGGCAGTGAGAACAGACTTGTTTCCTCTGGCATGTTACATGATTGTACTCCAACTGGGGTTGTTTGCTTTTATGGAGCATGAAGTAAGGTTGGGGGAAAAATGGAGGCTGTTTTCAGGTATTTTTCTGAAAGCTTTTACTGTTTTTTTTGACAAGCAAAAATATTCACCACATACTCTGAATGTCATTCAGCTCTGGAGAAGGCCACAGCACCACTTGCACATGTTGGAGGATGTTTTTGAATATATTCATTCAAATTAGCGTATTAAGCTGTTGGGTGCAAATCTTGTATTTGTTCCAGAACTCATCCAATTACGTTTGTAAGATTTCATAAGACCAATAGAATGAAATAAAAAACCCTGACGATAAAGGCTGAAAAATTTGAAGTTACAAGGTTTGTATGGGAAAATATCCACATAATAATTCTTCATAATTCTGTATAATTATTAGTTTTTATATGCTGTGTAGATTTCTGTCATGTCCGTGTGCTTAAATAACATAATGTATTTCTTATGTTTCCACAGTTTACATGTGTTGTGTGGTTAAACACTTTTGTTATATGTTCCCACTAATGTCATTATTTTTGCTTCTGGCTGCAACAGCCACATTTCCCAGCAGAAATCAATGAAGCTTTGTGCTTCCTTCTCAAACTTTTTGCCTGAAAACCGCCCTGGGAACTTTTCCCAACCTCAAACAAACACTGTCACATGCCTAAATCCAGCAGAACTATTATCTGTTGATTACTGTCTTCTATTTTGGTTACCTGGAAAACACAGTAACGTGACAGCTACCACAATACAGTAACTTCCACCTTCTCAAAACATTGTTTCTGTTCTCATTCGAATGAACTATGATAAAGTCTGGGTCCAATGTCATCTCATGTTCCAGGTCTGTTTTGATCGCTGTGCTCACTGAAGTGTAATGCTTCTATCATGTGATCTCAGCTGTCATAACTTGTATGCTGATGATAGTGTATTTAATTGCCATCTCTCTGTCTGCCAGAGATGTGAAAATGAAATAGAGTCTACCAACAGGTTCTTCCACTTCCCTATTCATGAACTAACTTGAACTTCATCAGCTGCCACCACCTGTGTAAGACTCAACAGATTCGACCTGTGGGATTTTCCAGCGTTACCTTAGCAAGACTGGTTACATTCATGAATACATTTCTTTTTGTGGATTTCAGTTTCTTTGACTATTGTGGCTCATGCTTGCCATTTTTTTACAGTATTGAAAAGCTTATAGACTGCTCTCTAACAGAGGTGAGGGAGTTAACAAGATGTGCATTCACCTTCAGTTCATCTGTCTATCCATCACGTCTATTCTGATGTTAACTCAAAACATAGTGTATAAAAAAACTTTCGCACTTTTGTGAGAGTAATGCTTTATCTCTAAAACAAATCAATCTATTCAGACACTGTAATATTTTTTCATCTAGTTTAGCATAAATAAAATCATAATTAAACTCTTGAAAAACAAACTTTGACAAGCCTTTTTATGGAAGAGATTTAAAAATGTGACAGTAGGAAAAGCAATAGTGTAAATAATGAAATTAAAGATGAATTCCATTTAGCTGCTGGTGTTACACTATCATGACTTACGGGGACACTTAAATAGAAGGGTTGTTAAATTGCAACTGGGGGACATTGTTAAAGTTTTTATAACATTGGTGCCTTTCCTACTATGATAAGTCAAAATGCCTGCTATGAAAAAGGCCTTTTGCCACATAAAGGTGAGGTTTATGCTTTATGAGAAGTGATTCCAAATAGTATATTTTGGTTTTACAAGAGAATGCTTCAAGGTTGACAAACTGGTTGACAAATGTATGCCTGAACTACACTGTTATGTGTGCTGCAGGATGTCTGCCAAAAAACAACTAAATCTCAAAGCTCTAATGAACTGTATATAATAAGGAATAATTTTTATCTTATGTAGTGGTTACTAAATACACAAGGGGTGAGATGTGTGCTAGTGCTAGATGATCTCTGACCTGGTTCTTCACTGGAGTCACCATGCCCTTCTTGCGGTAGTCAACAGATTTGGGAAGCTTGGACACCTTGTCGTCCAGAGCCATGGTGAAGCTGCGCTCTTGGTCCATCGGCATCAGCAGGCCGGTCATCTTCTCGGCCACTTCCTCTGACGTCTGCATGAAGAGGGACACAATTAACGTTTTGCATCAAGTTCTGGGGATGTTTCTGATGCACACTTTTTAAAAGACTGCAACAAAAGATTAATCAAAAACATTACAAGAAACAAGAAGTGCAGAAGTTAAGGGTTACAGGTTGTATCACCCTGACAGTAGAGGGTGTGAAACTTTCCTTTGTTTCTGGAATAAATTTATGAGACAGAGATGTTTTGAGACAGGAATAAGAGAAGAGATCATTTATTTTTAGACTTAAGACAAGAAAAAAAGTAAAAGGAGATATGGTAGGAGGATTTGGTTCAGCTGGGTGATGGAGGATGAAAAGTATTTCATGAAAAGGTGGGATTAATAGAGTTTACTCCAAAATGAAATGTCATTTTTCTGTACTGTACCAATGTCAAAAGGGACACCGTGAAAGTGCAAATAAAATATCTACACAATTTACAAAACAATGCCATTAAAGAAGATGCAGACGAGGAGGATATAAAAAGCAAAAGAGGAATTGAAATAAGTAACTCTTGTGCAGATTACTGGCTTTTACAATGAAGCTGCTGGTTATAAGGTATTAAGCAATTACTTTAAAAGAATCCTGCCATTTATTATTATCAGAATGCCCCAGTGCTTTCATTACAGCTCAGTCTGTAAGCAGGAAGATCATTAACGGAAGAAATACAGACCATCTGTTAATTTCTTTCATTTCACTTAAGTGCTTCCAGTCAAAATGAAAATGGAAAACACCATTTTCCCACCACCTGTTCCGTATAAACATGAAATTGGCCATTTATCCAGAATTCAAATGTGTATACATGTTCCTGTCGCTAATAAATAAGCCCAAGCACTGGCATGTTGTATTTTATGCATTTTACTTTCCTTCAATTTTTTATGTACAGCTTGTTCATCTGGTATCTTGATGCAAAAACAACCATCAGTCATGACCCACACTGACATACAAGTCACTGACTACAGGTGATTTAAGGACACCAAACCCATTTTGTTTGACCTCAGTGGGCTGCAGCATTCATGAGAGAAGCATATAAACAGAGATGACAGCAGCTAAAAGCCACAACTGCTGATTAAATTATAAATCTCTGAAACTTAGGAGTTTTACTTCAGAAAGTTCTACTACACACGTGCACACCCTGCCTTCCCTGAAAATGTAGCACGTTTTGTTTCTTGTGTATAATGTGAGACACTGGTGATAGAATGAAGCAGAACGTTCCCTAATGAATTCACTGAGAAGAAAGATCAATTATTACTAGCTACATTTGCTAATGGAAGCAGGATCTCAGCTTGTGCTCTGGATACACAGTGAGACTGTTCAGACTGTAGTTAAAAGCGGCTCAGTGCTGATTGATTTCCAGAGCTGCAACGATTAGTTGATTTATCGACTAATAATAATTTAAGTACTTGTGCACCATGCTGGTCTTTCTGTCAGGGTCTTGTGAAGAGTCCTACAGACAAATGTGGTCGTGTTCCACTATGACACCCTACATGGGATAAATCTGATGTCTGCAAGGCTTTGTGTCTGCTGGATTGGGATATTATTTGGCTGTTGGCATTTACTCTGGCATTACACAGGGTGAGATACGATAGTAGAAATGTGGTCTCTGGCATGCAGGAGCGCCTCAGACTTACCATGTCGCCCAGGTGGTTCATCCCCAGCTCGTAGGAGTGTATACCCAGCGCTGCCTCCTCATTGTGGGCTTCAATCATACGCATGTTCTTCTCCCAAATGGCCCTGCGAATCCCCTCTTCATCCTGAGACAGACAAGTTCATGTGTCACTTTGAGTCAAAACAGAAAACAGACATTAGACAGAATCACCCTTCTTTCAGAAACTTTCACAGCCAGATGCTGTACAGAATGGGATTAGATATGTGAAGCCTTGCGATAAACAGCATGTTGAGGCTGCTTAGAGGAACAACCAGTGGAGTCTATGTCTGGCTTCCTGAACACAATTACCTGGTAAATATGAGGAAATTTCACAATAATTACCGTCTTACAAATTGACATGATTACCTGAATGTATCCTTAAACAGCTGAGTAGCTTATGGGATATTCAGACAATTTAAGTCTGCATTTCTGACATTTGCAGAAGACATTAAAACATTTTATAGCATATTAAGTCCAGAAATGTGAACTCTGGAGGATCCAGTACCTCAACAGGGTCGCAGTAATGGAGTCACCAGCTATTTTCTTTCACCTGACAGTGATGGGCTTTATAAGGAGGTCATGATATAGCCTATGCAGATTATTTATCACCTATATTTCAATCTTAAGTTTTGCTTCCCGTCCTTCTTTCATTCCTGTGTTAACACCTGACAGCTCAAAGAAATTTATCTGGGCAAATAGGGCAATTTTACATTTTAATTGGAAAGGAAGCTTTTCTATATTAGAGCCCCTTTTCATTAAATAGGCCAATTAAACAGCTCAGTTTCACATAACAATGTCCTCATGTACAGTTTTTACAGCAACATAACTGTCCAATGCAATTGTAATTTGTGTTAAAATATTGCTTTGTCCTTTATTTTTAGAAAATTTGCATCTGTACGTGTCTATTATGTGATAAGAGACTTTCATTTATATGCACGCTGTTGACATTTGTCAAAACATGGCAATAAGATACATCCAAGTGCTTGTCGGTTACCTAAAAACATCCATGCTCTACTTAGTATGCGTGGTCTTAACTATTAGCATAACAATAATCATTATTTCTGTCTTGATATCCATTCCAGTAATGGAAAATGCAAACGATGCAATGAGTCTATTACAGTGATGTCAGTTCAAGGAGGGTTGAATTAGAGGAGCTGTTGGTGGAATACTGATTAAAGTTACAGAGAGAGAGAGAGAGAGAGAGAGAGTCTTTTCTGCTGACTACACAGGAATGGAAATAATACACCACTAATGATCATATGAACACACACTGTCAAATAAATGCATGCATGTACAAGCAAATACAGAAAACAGCATAAACACACATGCTCACTACTGTACATGAACCCAGGTACATGCAGCACTCTAGATAAACTGCACACATGCATCTTTACACACACAGAAACACACACACACACACACTCCACAGCTGTGGAGTGGTGACCTCTAGCCGGCGGCGAAGAGCGAAGGGATAACAGATGCTCAATGAGCGGTCAGGAAGTAAATTTGTGGTCGGCTCTGGTTTAATGCCAGCTAAACTATATTTCCTTCCTTTTTCACAGCCAGGAAGTAGAACAAAGAAAAAAAAAGGAAGACTGAATAGTGACAGTGAAACCGGAAACTTCACTCACCTTTGACTCTATATTTTGAGTCAAATGAGAATCTCAATTGAAACCTAATTTAGGGAGATGTTTTTGCCCATGCGATTTCAGTTGATAAGCCAGGTTGAAATTTTCTGTATTTGCTTGAGGTTAAGCCTTAACAAGACCTCTGAAACAAAGTAAATAAATAGACAAAGGCATTTTTGGCAAAAGTGGGTCTACAGCCTTTTAGAAATTAACTTTTCTGAATTACTGGCTAAGGATAAAAAAGACTAAGTCACTGTAAATTCTCATTGTGCATGTCCTGCTTTACTTTTGATTCTCTGTTCTCTAAATCCATCTGTCTTGCTTCTCTGGGCCAAAACAAGGAAGTAGAGCAACCAGTGACGGCCTCACATTTCTTGCTTTTCTTTGACAGTGTTCATTTTTTTTTTTTTACTGTGCAGAGTTTCTTATATGTCTGGAAAAGGAAAAACATGGTGATACGTTTAAACATATGTGTTTAAGATTTGCAGTTAATGATATTAGATGACATTGATTCTTGTTTTGAGGGAGGATGTTTCTCCTGTATTGTCAGACATTAGTGACGAGAGATGTGGATCTTAGAGGGTTTTAAGGTATCTCTTCTTCATGTCAAAAGGGAACCATGTTACCTTCTGTCGGCTATTACACGTCTCCCAAAATTTATGTTCGCGTTCTTCTAATTTGCAACAGCAAATGTGTTTTCAAAGAAAAGTATTTCCACCTGGATTACGTCACAATATATGGATATTGATCTGCTGGTCAAAGCATTAATAAGCTTTTATGTTTATGATGAGGCACTTACAGTTTTTCAAATGACAAAATAAGACCCTACACATACTAACCTAACACTGATTGTTGGCAAAACAACAGAACAATAAAGCCAGCCAAGTGGAGATTTGATATTGGCATCAAGTTACTTAAAACTCCTACGAGGGTCTGTTTAATGTTCTCTCAACAGAGCTGCGTCCTCCAATAAAAATATCCACCAGATTGGCGACAGCAGAAACCAACCAGCTGAGAGATGGGAGACTAACTGAAATGAATGGCCGTTAAACTGAGTCAGCTGTAGACAGACAGTGAATCAAACACAAAAATGTCCACATGTTGAACAATTTACTGAAGCACAAAGAGAGACATCTGAACACAAGCACGCACGCACACAGCTAAGGTAATGCTCGACATAAATGTTCTGATGAATTTGAAAGTTGGCACAGGAAAAGGAAATTGTTCACTGTGGTGTACTTTTCCTCTAAAACAACAGAGACTCCAGCTATGCATCATGGGAAAGGATTTTCACTCTGATCTTTCACGCTGTCATTCTCTGCAGTTCTCAGTAGTTTGCACACAAAGTCAGAATTGTATTTCAGGATATTTTAAATTTCCAAAAAAGACAATTTATGTTTCCCATCAGGTGTTCAGATGTGGACTGTGATCTGTTAATAAAATATGAGGCTTCAGCACAAAGCTACACAGATTAATTTGGGTATGCAACTCAAAATTTCTTTATTTAATACATAAACCAGCGCAGGGGTTTTAATCGTCTCTGACTTTTCCTTTTCACTGGCAGTATGAAGTTGTGCAATCATGTTTTCTCCACCTCAGGCAAACATTCAAAATGAACAGTCTGTCCTCTCCAGAAAAACAATAACATAGTTGTTGCAAAGAATTCAATTTCAAGAAGGGTAATCATTGTGTGTTTAGATATTAGTATAGTTGTGATGTGCAACAAATAGCGTTTTGTAGGAGAGGAGTGTAAAAACAAAACCCATTAGCTTGGTAAATCATTTCAATTTAAATTTTATTTATGTAGCACCAGATCATAGCAGTTATATCAGGTCCTTTTCATATAGAGCAGGTCTGGACTTTACCTTTTATAATTTTAGACACCCATCAATTTCTCACCTTGAGCAACTCCCTTTAACAGGCAGAAATTAGCACCAGGTGTTAAGCGCCACTTACTAAACCCAACCCACCCCCCCATAATGAGTACAGTTCCTCTGGGCTTTGCACATCCTACTGAACATCACATATACTATTATAAATTTTATATGTTTAAAACATTCATACACAGTACACACTAGAAGACACTGACCAGGCCATTGTATTCCTTCATGTGTGTGCCCTTCCACTGTTCCCACTGGGTGTCCAGAGAGGCTTCATCCATGCGGCCCAGAGCCGAGGCTGCCAGCAGCAACACACAGACACACTGCAACATCCTGAAAGAACAACAAATCACAACAGCTCATTATTATGTACACCAAATCAGTCTCATATACACATAAGCCTGTTTACTAAGATTAGAGTGCTGGCTGGAACTTTTTTTAAGCGTTATTTTTGTTCTTTTATATAAGAATTTAGCTGCACAGACCTGAACAGACAGGTCTGGAATTTTTGTCAGTTAGGTGTGAAATTCAAACCCGCACAGTAAGTAAAACGGATATAAAATGAAACATCACTTTGCATCTGTTTCAGTTGAGTGGTTTGCTGTCACATGATGGTTTCAATGAGTTTCACACATTTGCCCCACAGCCCCAAAACTGCTGACTTTGGAGGGAAAAATCGGTACTCAGTCAGTGATATAAAACAACTGCTGTTCTGAGAGATGTTTTTTATATTCCATAAATCTGGGAAAAATATTGTTACGAACATTAGTCCTTCAGCAGCTTCATTTCAAAGACATGAGTCCCAGACACCAGATAAAGAATCAAACTTTGGTGAACTACACACTGTAGTTTAACTTTTTGTTGTTGTCAGAAAAGTTTCCTTGCTCTCTTAACAGGGCTTCAGACACTTTCTCTGTGCAAGTCCAGATTTAAAACATTCAGCACATTCAGAACTTTCTTTCCACTTTTGCTTATCTCTGCTTTCCTGCCATCTGTCATTCATCAACTTTGCCCTGTTTCTCTCTTGTTTTTATTACATCCTACTTTTAAGCTGCATTTGCATCCATTGTTTCCAAAAAAGGTCACTGACCTGTTAAGTTGAACTAAAGTGAAGGCAGAAAACAAACCGGTTCCTTTAACTTGGAGGCTGTGTGAGCTTAACTGCTTTACATTGTCTGCTTCCTACACACATTGATTATATGTAGTATTGCTTCACCCTCAGCTGATTTAATGGAAATTCCATTATTTGAATAGCAGGGTTTCCTGATCTATGCAAATCATTTACAGTTAATCCAAAACATATGCGCACATATCACTGCATGAGTCAGAAGAATTCTCTCCACCGTAGTCTTTTTGTTTTAGAAATTAAATCATGTTTTAAATGAAGCACCAATATATCGAATGATATGTTTTCATTCGTCTCTTTTACAGTCGTATTTTACATGAATTTGACAAGTTAACTCTGTATAGGTCAAAACAGCTCCCAGTTAACACTGCAGCTCTGACTACCAAAACTCTTTCTATTGAGGTGCAACTGGGTCAAAATCATTCTCTAATCCTAATCCTATTAAGACTAATTGCTTTCTTAGCTGGCAAAAAATACTTTATCCGAGCCTAAATTCAAAGGGAAGAAATCTTAAGAGTCTTAAGAGTCAAGTCTTTCCTGGTAAGTCAATACATGTAATGAAGTGAGTTCTGTGTAGTTTTAGTTCACCACTGCTCAGTTAGACACAAGTTGGTTTACCTTTAGTACAAAGTACATTTAAAGCCCCTTAGACTGATTTTTACTTACTCTAACACTGCTGCTGTTCAAGAGAAGGATTCACAAAAGTGAAAGTAAAACTCTGTACCAGGAAATCAGTAAACAATAAACTTTACCTTAAGTCCAAAAGTCAAAGAGTTCGGCGAAGTCCTCTGAGTCTAACACTGTCAGAGTCAGTCAGAGTGTGAGTTTATATCGGTTGAATTTTGAGGAAGTAAAATGGGAGCTCCTGGTCTGGGGAGGAGTTTCTTTTTTTCCAGGCAGAGGAATTACATCTGGTTTCAGTTGAATAGCAAAGATCCCTAAACCAGATGATGTCAGGTGTCAGATTACACATGCTACAGAGGCTGGCACTGAACCTAGCGCTCTGCTGCATTCAGGAACACTGCTTGAAAATGTAGAAGGTTCTTGCATATTTAATAAAAATGGTATCTCAGACTTGTATTATGTATTAGATCATTGTAAAATAGGAACATGTGTTTAGTACAAGAATGTTTTATCTTTAAATTATACAGCCTTTTGCTTTCTGGTCTATGCTAAATCATTTTAAAGAATATGTCTATGTTTAATGTAGTTGAATGGATGGACCTTGAGACCTTGGTGACATTGTTTTGTATTGAAGAAAGTTCTATGTTGTACCACATGTACAGAGAGCAAGGTTCGCATCTTGAGTCCTCTCTGTTAGGTATTGGCAGCAAAAGCTCTTTGGTCAAGTTTAGGGAAAGATTGTGGTTTTGGATAAATGCTAATAAAGTAAAACAACTGGTTCTAAGTCCCAAGTAGTCACATATGGACGCATGGTCAAGGCGCCTCGGCAGTGTCATAGTTTAACTCACTGGAGGAAGCCCTGTAGTGTAATTTATGAATGTTTAAAACGTGTATAGTATCTAAAGAACAGAAAAGTCAGAGTAAAGATGTGGTTGGGCCAGAAACCAAACTGGTGTTCGTTTTCCACGTGAAGCAAAAATGTCAGTTTACGTAACCTACGTACATAACCCACGTAAGTAACATAGTTGTTTTAACCCAAAAATTATGTTTTCCTAAACTTAACCAAATTGCGGCATTTCACAATGTTACCCACTAGTTTTACTTTAAAATTCTTATTGGATAATGCATATCTATTGTTTCCAACTTGACTGGACATTGTATATTAAACTTGCCCTACTCTTAACTTAAGGGGGCATCCAGGGCATCCAGCGTCCTTATGTGACGAGTTGGAAGTGAGAATGTGTGTCTCATCTTGTCTCATCTCAAAGTCTTTAGAATTTTTCAAATTTAAACCAAGACAATGATCTTTCCCTAACCTTAACCAAGTCCTGTTGCATAACATAACATAAAAATTGTATCATTGTGTATCGTATTGCAAGAGTGGATATCATAGGGAAACAAATGAAAAATGCTGTTAGGGAACATTTTATTGATACATTAAGCATCAACATTTTGAAACAGTCCTTCTCAAAAATACGGCTGTATAGGCCATCTGTGCAGCACCTTATACAATATACATTACGTTTGCTGTTAGGGAGGATGGAAGGTAATGTTCAGTGTTATGTCACTTAAAAGGAGCTGGCTCCAATTTAAGTCATGTGAATGTAAAGAGAATTTCTCCAACTATAAAAAAAAATGCATCTGAAATTATTTGCTTATCCCAGCTCAAGTAAGTTTCAAGCAGGAGAGCGCTGTTTCAGTGCATGAATACTAATATGGCTACAGTCACATGTCACAAGGCCATGATTCAGTGAGAAAGACATTATCCTCATGTAAAAAAAATATATATGTGAAACATCAACTTTCAGCATGAAATGACAACTAAGTGGAGAAAAATCATTGGATATGGAATGGTATGAGATTTGAAATATGAGAATTTAACATTATTAGTACATGAATATAAGATATAGGATTTTATCACAAGCATTACAAATTCCCACGCTAGAGTGAAAATAGATCTTTGCCATTAATTTTCTTTGCCATATCGTCTGGTTTTTGGTAGATACCGTACGTACTTCCTCACGCAGTTAGTCAACAGTCTAATGTGTCACGTCTATGTATATATATGAACATGTCGTATGACTGCTATAGTCACACAGCAGTCTAGCACATGTAGTCACTTGTCTAAATATAATAATGTCCCGTGTACCTCATATGTCCCATGATACATTGCTGTGTTGCAGCAGGTTACTCATACATGTAATGAGGTCTGAATGAACAAGAGGATTCAGTGGTACTACAGCTAGTTTTAGTACTGATAATACTTTTACCAGAGCTATACCAGAGCGATTATTGGTACTACAACACTGCTTATAATTCAATAACAATGAGCACTTAGGTAGATGCTTTTATGTGAAGTGCTGATTAGCAATACAATGAGTTTTGAGTGTGACTGGCCTCACTGTGTTGGTTATGTGGCAAAATTCGAACCAATGCAAAATCAGATTTTGATATAATTCTAATATTTCATTTTTACAGTTTTTTGCTAAGTTCTGTCTTTTGAACATTGTAATTTCTTCCAAAACACAAAAATAAAACAGCCATGAAGCCTGAAAATGACTCATTGATGTCTGTTAGTCAGTATATTTGTCTGTTCAACACTTTGGTCCAGAGCAATATAAAGCGACTGGCCAGACAAATAATATGTAATTTGTGCTTCATGAGCTTGCCTATCATGATAACATTAGACTGAAATGTCAAATTCCCTTACAAAAGCTTGCTAATAGCCACCATAACCTACTGGTCACACCAGAATAAGTACAGCTGTAGTGGTAAAACCCATCAGTGTATTCAACTGAGAAAGGATGCGCTTTAATGCTTATTTTTCAAGAGCAAAACAATCTTTCAGAAGCCACAGAGCCTCACTTGAATGAGCCCAAAAGGACAAACCCCTGCAAACTATGACATGGGACAACTATGACATATCAGATTCAAGTCACTAATGCTTGCATACAGAGTGACAACTGGGTCTGCACCCATCTACCTAAGCTCCGTAATACAAGTTTACGTTCCTTCTCATCTGTGACACCACAATGGAACAAGCTACCACATGCCAATTTCTTCTTCAAGAAGCGCTTAAAAACTTTCTCTTATAACACCTCTACTCCTAATCTCTAGCATGCACTTTCTGTGATCTTCTTCTTCCATCTCATTACAGTTATCTTGCATTCATTGCACTTTTTGTTAACTCTTCCTAGGTATCTACCCCATTGATGTGATGTGTGCTAGTATGTATTGTCAGTTGTAGCTGTATTTGATGCTCTGTTGATGCTTATATGTTGTTTCTCAAATATAAGTCTCTTTGGATAAAAACGTCTGCCAAATGAGTAAATATAATGTAATTTAATGTAATTTGCTATATGGGTGTAATGAACATTACTGCCTCTTGGGGGCATGGTTTTGACCTTTTAGTCTAATGTTTCAGTCTGTTCAATCCTCCCAAATGTGTAATATAACACTATGTTGTAGGTGAAGGTCTAACGATGAAGGTCTAATAAAACAGATACAAAAAACTTTACAGACAGTAAAATGCAGTCAGTGCCCCTAACAACATGAACAGATAAGAATTTAAAAAAACCCAGCTATCTTTCTCTCTCTCTTAACAGCTTCAGTGCCCCTCAAGGTCACAAGCAATCTCTGGTGCTGTGCTAAGATCTCCATGGCGTTACCATCTCTGGTGTGTTAAGTGCAGCACTGCAGGCCTGGCCTCTCATCACCGACAGCTCACTATCTATCTCATTGATGGGTTCTTTTTTTCCTGGAGAGTCTGCTCGCTGGATTTCACCAGGCAGCAGAGTGCATTTTAAGATCCTTTAAGACTCTTTCTCCAGGTACCTCTATGGCCACTTTAGATAATGAGACTCATGGACGATAGTGTATCTATTGATCCATCATCCAGCACCCAACCCCCCCCTCTCAGCACCAACGTACAAGGAGCAGGTCATGACCTGTGTGTAAATGTATGTGTGTGTGGCTTGATGAAAGAGGGGATGGCTACAGGCGGTGATAGATTTATAATCCAATATTCCTTACTAAGGTGGTTACCAAGCGGTCGATTGCACTATTTTCATCTGCAGTGTTAGAAAATCTATTAATATCTCTATAAAGGCTGACTTTGGGAATGTATGCTCTGATGTGAGCGGCATGCCATTATCTTATTATTGTGATTAATTTTCTGTTCTTATCAGATTCGTCATCGTGTGTACTGGAAAGTAATCTGAGGCCCAGTCTGACGGTAAATTCTTGTTTTCCTTCCTCTTCCTCCCTCTATGAGGCCACATCTGTTTCCTATTTGCAAGCATACCATCAAAAGCCACCACAAAACAGAAAAACTGCTGAGCTCCCAGCATCCTTAGCTCCCATCATGTGATCAACACTCTGACTAAGGCCATCATGGGATGCCCGCTTCTTGCTATTAAAACACCGAGTTGGCTCTGTACAATAATAGCAACAAGTAATCTTACATCACATCGTTGGGGCACTGCAGAGAACTCTGAATGACATCCCATTTTCTATAAGCATCCCTGATCAATATGACTCTCTTGGGGACATATTGTGTAACCCTAATGGGGGTCCCTGTTGACATGAATTGTGTTATAGGCACTAGAAAACATAATTGAGATTCTTCTCCTGTGCCAATCTACTGAGAGCCCAAGAGGGTTTAAATCCTGATTTTAACTGTGTGCACTTTTCACAGACCAGTACAGAGATTAGTGCAGCAGACACCAAAGAGGTTTAAAAGGCTTGTTTTGATTCCAACAGATTAGACTGTGTTGTTTTTTTCATTCCAAACTCAGATTATTTGTCGAGGGAAAAACAAGAAGTGTATGCATTGTGGCCAAAAGTTGTTTTCACCACAGTGGATACACTTCTTGTAAGAGCTTTGGGATTTTCTTCTTTTTCTGAATGTGTGAATGTTTTCGTGTACATAAAATAGTGAAACAGAAAGGTCCCTGTTGTGCACTTGATTTGTTGTCAACTGCTGCTATATATATATATTTTTTTTAGAAATAAAGACAGTCTGCAGAGTCTGCAGCTGAGATAGAAAAACTTTTCCAATTCTTTCCACGCAAGCAATAAGTTTAATAAATTGTCTTTTAGGTCTTTTTTCTATTTTTGCATTTTTGTTTTTTGTGTTGATGATTTTAATAAATCAATACTGCACATTCCTAGAGGAAAGGAAACCTAAACTGCTGCTTCAGATGTATTAATCAGTCATTAATGTAATTTTTACGGAATCAAAATAAAGTCTTAAATTATAGCAGGATAATGTGTATGTGTGTATTTCTGCCAATTTCACAAAATAGACAGAAAAAGTAAAATGTTTTATCTGAGACTGAAATATTTCCATATTCCATATTAACTGGAATAGTTCCATATTTGGGGGTGGAAATGTTTGTATTCTAGCTTAGATTATACTCACATATACAGGTGCATCGCAGAAAATTAGAATGTTGTGGAAAAGGTAATTTTTTTTATGTAATTTAATTCAAAAAGTGAAACTTTTGTATTTTCCAGATTCAATACATATGAAGTTTTAATAATGATTATAGCTTACAGCTCATAGAAATCAAAAGTCGATATCTCAAAATATATGAATATTAGAATCAAGAATGTAATATACAGAAATGTAGACTTGAGAAGAGCACCAATCATGGTGAAGACTTCTGACTTGACACCTGTCCAGAAGACACCCATTTACACCCTCCACAAGGAGGGTAAGCCACAGAAGGTCATTGCTGAAAGGGCTGTTAGCAGAGTGCTGTATCAAAGCATATTTATGGAAAGTTAAAGTGTGATAGGAAAAGGTGCACAAGCAACAGGGATGACTGCAGCCTTGAGAGGATTGTCAAGCAAAGCCTATTAAAGACCTTTGGGGAGCTTCACAAGCACTAAGCCTAAAGTCAGTGCATCAAGAGCCACTAGTCACAGACGAGTTCATGAAAGTGTCACCGTCATAGTGTCAAGCCACTCCTGAACCAGTGAGAGAATGTCCGAGTGTTAAGTTTCCACCGTCAGTGATGATTAGGGATGCCATGTCAGTTGTTGGTCCACTACGTTTTCTAAAGTCCAGAGTCAATGCAGCGTCCACCAGGAAATTTTTAGAGCATTCATTCTTCCAACTACTGACAAGCTTTATGTAGATGCTGATTTCCTTTTCCAGCAGGACTTGGCACCTGCCCACAGTGCCAATATGACTTATAACTGGTTTGCTAACCATGGTGTGACTGTGCTTGATTGGTCAGCCAACTGGCCTAAGCTGAGCCCCATATATAACCTTATGAGTTAGAACTAGCTTTAAGGTTGCTGGTATATTTTTAACCCTTAGAAAGAGCAAGGACAGCTATTTCGCCCTGCTTTTGGTCTTTATGCTAAGCTAAGCTAACTGGCTGTTGATTTTATCAAGACAGAGTGATGGTGTCCTTCTTGTCAAACTCTCGCAACATAGCAGTTTCCCAAAATGTTTAGCTGCATCTTTAAAACTTAAGGTAAACACAATTAGGCTTCAAAAAATGCATGACAGAGATAAAACAAATGGCCCCATGTTCTTTTAAAATTGTTTGACTCTTGGACCCTCTCGTTGGTACTCGCTGGTAAAAAATTATTTCATGGTGATGATGATGATGATGATGATGATGATGATGATTATTGCTATGTCATGCTGGAATCTATTGCTGGAACTGAAACATTTACATTGCAGTCATGTGATATGAGCCTTTGCCATAAAGCCTCTATGTCATCAGGAGCAGGGACGGAGATTCCTTGATGAGGATTATGAGACAATGATGATGAATGGATGCATTCGAGATCTCAGGAGACAAGCTTCGCATCTCCATTTCTACTGATAACTTTCATTTAAATTGCTAATTTCTGGTGTTGTTCCTTCAGTCAACACAGAGGGGTTCACAGATGGGATCTAATATCGGCTACATTTCAGAACATAAAATAAATAGCCAAACAAAAAAATCTGCTCTGGGCAGTGAATAACAAATGATCATGGTGTATAACATGCTGTAAGTGAGGCGCTCGGGTGATGCTTCGGTGATGGATGGTTTGTGAAGAGCAGTGTTGTAGGAGGAGTCCGGTTCCTCAACCAGGAGACTCAGCAGTTGCAGAGAAGGGGGAGATGGTTGGATGGTAGGATTGGATTAACAAAAAAACCCCATCTTTTTGACCTCAGACTCTTTTCAACAGCAGCATCTAACCACTGTTTCTGATGAGAACTGTTTGTTCTGTTCTGTGACCAGTTCATACCAGACCATCAGACATCACAAAGCTGTATTCATCCAAACCGATTAGATCACATTTAAACCTTTTGATTCCAAGCTGAGATGTTGTACCGAAATGATCATTTAAATATCAATTGTAGTAGAAAACAAGTTATTTTTTAATTCTGTAGTTCTTTGTTCCTGTTAGTGAAAACAACGCATAAAGAGACTCATTCGAAAATGCTATATTTGGAACATTGTGACCTGATTTTTGTAGCTTTGTAATAACATTCAGACAGACTGAGGTCAGTGCAGCCACCAGGTTAATCAAGATGCAACCAAGCAAAAGTTGAAATGAAGAGACATCACTGTTGTTCACAAAATAAATTTATTTAATCTGGGTTAAGAGGGTTAAGAGAACATCACCAGAATGTGAAATGAGGACGAACTAACCAGACTGTGTTCAGAAGGTTCATTAGAGGCAGCTGAATTAGCCTAGAGAAGATTCAGGAGTCCTCCTGGTATACAGACAGCAACAAGGACAAACAACAGACACTATACTAAAACACACAACACACATGTTTCTGAATCACAGGTACCCCCATAGGGGTTTGGTTCCAGACAATTATTTGGATCAAGGTTATTCACATTAATCATAGAATAAGTTATTTGGTTGAGGTAATAGTTCTGTTTAAATTGGCTTCATCAGCAACACTGAAAAGCACTGAAAAGCAAATTACTCTGTGGATTTTAAAAGGGATAACTCAGTGCCAATATCATGGACAATTAAGCTTGCAGTTCTATATAGTTTTTTAGCCTCTTTTAGCTCATTGTTTAGCACATTCCAGTTTAGTTTCACTGCACTTATAAACCCAATTTGCAACAGCAGCAGCAGCAACAGTGTACACTCCCCGGTGCCCGGCACTGAATGACAGAGAACAAAGTAAATGAATATCTGGTAAATAAGAATGGGAAATTCTAGACAGAGTCAGGTTAAAAAAAAGTCATGTAAAATGTAACTGTTTGCATTATGTAGTGCCCTTTAATATTCACACAGCAATATGAAAAGGTCCATGCATAATAGTTTCTGAGAACAATTCCACAATTTAATGTGTGCAAACAACCATTGTAAAGTAAAAAAAAGACACAAAAAACCTGTGGCTCTGTCAGCTTATTTTGATGTTTGTTTTTCCGTCCTCATGTGGCCCAAAAACTGATTCAGACACGACATTCAAGTCAAGGTTATGCATTTTTATTTGGCTGTGTGGCTCTGCTCACATGCCGCTCTGGAACAAGTTCGAGCAAGCTTGACATAGACGTCCCTAAGCTCACAAACCCACCTGACAGAGCCTGATATACACAATATTTATTGAACATGAACACATTTAAATAAAATAGAAATATGACTAAATGCTAATACAGGAAGAGGCTGAGGGAGTTATATTTCTGAAAGCAGCAGTGTAGCAGTGATGATGCATAGCTCAGCGTAGTATATTGTATGCAGACTGAATAAGCACCAAATATTCATAGTGACTAGTGGTCGACTGTTATAGGGTTTTCAATGGCTAATGCCGATGCCAGTATTTAGAGAGCAGGGCAGCTGCCGTCTGATATAGAATGCCTAAATGAAAAAAAGAAAGGTCATCTATAATTCCATTATGAAAATGAAATCTAAAATACATGGTTATCTTAGCCAGCAAGCTGTTGTTTTAGATGGAACTTTTATCAATTAATGAAATAGAAAAATGCATTGGGTTATGCTGTAGATTTCAGAGTGTGACTGGTGTTTAAGAGAGAGTGGGGTACAGTTTGTAAAAAGTGACACCATTCAAATGCATTATTCTCTACAGTCAATATATTACAATATATATTTAATGCTAGCCAATAATGATTTTAGATTACAATTGCTGTCATTTAGGATACTGGACTCGTGAGAGCAGGTATTGGCTGACCAATTACTGGTCTAGCACTAATATGGACCAGCTATTATTTGTGGCAAATACATTCTGGTCATGAGTGAATGGAAAATGTGACTATAAAATGACCTCCGTGCCTGCCTCAAGTGTTTTATGCTCTGTTATTTAATTTTAGAGTAAGGTATTTCAACCAATACTGACTATATAACCATAAATATTTGTATGGAAATTCATCCTCCACAAAGAATGAATTTACCATGATAGTTGTCCAGGGTGAGCCCTCCTGGATTGACTATTTATCCATGATCAAGTGCAGGATAAGTGGTTTTTGACATAATGAATTATGTCATGAACAAGTGTTATGACTTGTTTATGGTGCTAGATGAAACATTACAGATTTAGCAAAATCATTGAAGTCATTGATGTCTTTACCAATTTAGTTGTCCAGATATTTTGCTCTTGACCAAACCAACCGACCAGCATTACAACCAATGTGTGGGGCAGTGTGGTGAGGAAGTGACAAATGGTCCACACAAAACAATAATAAATACAACTAGAAACATGAATACAATTAAAAACATGTGGGTGGTGCTCGGGGTGTGCACATTTATTAGAATACTGTAGTCCTCTTTAGCCTCAGGGGACCCATCTATCAGCTGTATATCCATGTGTCATTGATCTATGACATTAGTCAGCTTCTCCTTCCTTTCTGGGTTTGCTTTGCACCAAAATGAAAAATACTCTCAAATGGAGCGATTTCTCTTAAAAAGCATGAAGACCATCAGCCTGTTATTTACAACTTTCACAAACGTAAAATAAACTACACAAACACTAGATCACTTTCAAGACAGAGGTGTAATGGATGGTGGTGCTCTTCATGGTATTAAACCAGCAGGATCGAGGATTTTTCGTGCATATAGAGTACTGACATTTACTTTATAGTTTCCAGACAAATGGGTGGGAGTTATTTATAAGTCTGTCTTTAGTATCTTTTTTACCACCAATTTGTGAGTGTGGGTGTTGCTGTGCCTAAAAGGTGTCAGTTCTTTTTTGAGTAATGCTTCTGGACTTGGCAAGTGAAAATGTTTTTAAAACTGAGGGCCCTGTTTTTGATCTATTTCAATACCATAATAGTACATTTGTTATTACACTAAAATTCTACAATCTATCATTGGTGTATAATCAGTTTAACATAGCTCCTCTAACAAAATTGTTCAATGTTATTTGAATGTATCATTTTATAAACTCCTCATTGCACTGACACCAGACATTTCTTTTACGGTAGGATGCATGGGGAAATCATCTCATAATAATAATAATAATAATAATAATAATAATAATAATAATAATAATAATAATAATAATAATAATAATAATAATAATAATATTCACAAATAGCATTTACGTACAAGATAATCTTTTCACAATTGGATTCCTATTATTTTAAATGCAGAATGCTTCAATGCTTTGACAGGAAATTTGGAAAAAATATATCAGGAGTTCTGTTCTTCACACCTCTTTGAAATTCAATTGAAAGTTCAGTTTACAGAGAATATATTTGGATATGCTGCATTTTTACGTAATTAAGTCTTGATAGGCTGATGTTTGAGGTCCATCTGTTTATAAGTAAATGAGAATGCCAGCAAATATGTAAATAAATAAATAAATAACATTTTATATTACATATTTGGAATGGCCTGTAGACACTGATGCAGTTCTTGCCACATCTAAGCCCACTGTTATTCTGTGGACAGTTGCAGAGAGACATCTTCTACCTCCAGGGATAATGAAGCATAAATGGCTTTACTTCCACTAAATCCCAGCACACTCTATGTGGCATTTCCTGCACTCTTGTGGCCTAGAAGATGCACACCCAAAACTGTAGATTTGGACTGGATACTTGAACTTCTCAGCACAAAAATGGAGTATTTACTGAACAATTGACATTACAGGTGTATACTTCTATATGTTAGATAGTCACCTACCAGAAAAAATGGGAATTGTCACCTGCCAGGGAAGTATAAGACACATGTAGGCATTTTAGATGTGCTATTCCACAACTTCAGAAATGAAATGTGACTATGAGCAGTGAATCCAACTGAAAACTGCACAGTTTGTGTGTGCCTTGGACATCACCATATCTTTGTCACGTGCCCATGAGGAAAATCATCAACAAATCACGTCAGAAACTGGCAGTGAAACATTTGTTGAAAAGTCATTCATGATTCCTGGCATCTAATCTCTTTATATGGCCTGGCCACTGTGCGTCTGTGCCTTCCGTTGATGCACACATGTGCTGTGATGAATAGGGATTAGTATTTATTCTAAGCAGAGAGAGAAAACCCCCATTCTCACGCAAACTCAAATGCAAGCCCAATTCACAAACACAAGCTGTCAGCACACATTCATAATTTTTCCGATGGCTGATCTGTCACGTGCTGATCCATCTCCAAGATCGCTCTTTAGGGATTAGTACTTGACATGAGATTTTGAAGTGATGTAGTGCCTCATGCTTCGGTCCTTTAATTCATATTTTTAGATGGGGGTTACGAAAAATAGCTGACACTTGAAAATTAAATGAGCTCAAGGTTTGTAGCTTAAGTGCCACTCTCTTTAAAGTGGTGCCAGTATTTTAACTCTAAATAATACTTGCGCACTAAGCATTAGCGGGACTCTTATTAGAAGAGGTAACAGCTGAGACTTGAACATGGATTTAAAATCTAAAAAGGTCTATTTGTGCTTGTATGCATCAGTCTGCGGAATAGCATTAGTGTGACCTTTAAAACCAGCTGATAGTACAACACAGCTTCCATTCATAAAGAAATTTGCATTAGCGGGTTTATGGAGGTTTAATTGTCAGAAGCTTTAAGCCTTTGGAAAAGAGCCATGTTGGAAAATGTTTAATAGAAAAACAATACAAGGGGATTAAAACACTTATTCCTGAGCTTTACGATTCAATATCTGTAAGCACAATGTACTCCCGCTGACAGTTTTTAGCCGTCATCCTTTCCCTTTAGATAGAGTGATGACTAAAAGATTAAAAACCTGTTCTTCAAGAGTGGGCAAGACAGTTAGCCGCACAAATAACAGGGTTGCAGACAAACATAAAACTGTTATGACATCACAGAATCAAATCAAAACATTTAAAACATCTACAGTCAGGTGTACTTGCTTCCAAGCTGTTTAGAATTGCTTAAAATGCATCCAGCGAGACAAGCTTCAGAAGATTCAGGTGATTCCAAGCTAAGGGAGCATCACTTAATAAATCTGATGTGACTTTTTCCCCAAAATGGGCTTATTACCAGCATACTTTCCTTTTTTAATTTCCAAAAATAGCCCCATTTGTAATAAAGTTGCCTCTATACAATCACTGCAGCTTATATTTCTTCCTTATCACCATCTTGGATTGAGGGTCCCGCCATTGTTTGTTTTGTGTCTCTTATTACAAAAAAAAACATTACAGGATGGACTGGATCTGCTGAGAAGAAATAATCCCCACACAATATTCATGGCTGTCTGTGTCTGTGGATGGCAGCAGGATGACCAGATGCCGCTGGCAGACCAAGGATGGGAACTTGAGAAGCCCCCCTTTCCNCCTGTCGGCTCACTGTGCTGAGGTGCATGCTGGGCAGAAGCCAATACTGCTTTGCTGATTCAGACATTAAATTAAATATCCTATCAGTCAGTCAGCACTGTGGCAGAGAGTTTTCCTACAGTTGAATACACATTGTTCATGATGTGCTTACTTATACAATAATAAAATCAAACACAGGCTACAGTATAGAGAACACATATATACACACTATGAAACAATATAGACAGTGTGTGGTTGATTAGAGGCAGAGTTACTGGGTTATTGCACAGGAATTGTTCCTGATACTGAATCTGTTGGTTTTGGCCAAGCGGGAAGCATCTGGTCAGAAAACTGAGTCGAATGCATTCTATCGAACGGCCAGCAGGGAGGAACTCTTCTGGTTGCAAAAAGAAGCCCGTTCCATTAGAAAAATGGTAAAATGACCCCACTTGTTAGCTGATTTATTACCTCAGTAACCTCAGGTCTCAGTTGCTTCTTTTCAAATCTTCTTCAATACAACATGATGTTCAATTATTCAAAATTATTGTCCCATTTAGAGGAAAAATAGACCAGAAAGCAGAGTATGGTTCAAGGCTTCAGTGACTTGTACTAGAATTTAACCAGCGCCATTGAAAAAGCTTGTTAGGAGTTAACTGTTAACTTTTCCTGGTGAGTACATTTAGTTTTAAGACATAATTGTCAAATTTGTTAAAAAAACAGTTAACATGAAATACAGATGCACCTAGCTAAGCAAGCTAGCTTGCTCTGCACACGGCTGTTAGCTCCAACGTCTCGTCCAAATATGGTCATGTCCGGTGCTGCTGGTTGCAAAAAATCAAAGTGGCGGCGCCCCGTTGGCCAAATTCGAGGCTTCAAAATGGCAGTCCACAAACCAGCGGATGACGTCACAATGATTACGTCCACTTCTTATATACAGTCTGTGGTTTTGGCGTACATTGCTCTGCAGCACCTACCAGAGGGTAGAAGCTGGAACAGGTTGTGTCCCGTTTCATGTCTCTGGAAATGTATAAGTCCTGAATGGAGGACTCTCTATATCTCTATAATACTGATTCCATTAGAAAAGATTGGCATCTTCTGTTTTCAATATGCTTTACAGTCATTGGCTCATTCACAAGCTGTGTGGTTTTTCAAAGTCCAATCACATTTATGCAGGTGTACAGTGCTGACATAATAACCTGATACTGATTACTGTTACTCTGCTGATTGCCAATGCCAGCACTGACATAAGCATCTCTACTGAACACACCACTGACACATTTTCACCATTGCTAACAAGCGATACGGAGCAAGAATAACATTCAAGTCATCTTTCTGATGTAAATGTAAGTCCAACATTAATTTTATTTTTAGCTCTGTTTTGAATGCACTAAATTTATGTTATACAGACTTTCTTCACAAGCTAACTTTGTCAGTCTGCTGTTTGGTGCTTGTGAGGTAGAGTAGCTTTTTTTTGCTGAAAATAGCTGCTTGCTGCTGCTGGAAACAGTTGATGAGAGCAGTGAGCAATGTGAAACACACAGTTAATATGCTCTAAAACCCCAAAACAATTAGCTGAAGAAGGCTAAAAAAAACTCAACTCAAAATTAGGACAGCTTTAAATATCAACACCAATATGATGTATTTCAGGCAAAGACTGTATTATCTGAGGGCATGGGATTATTTGTAAAATAACATTATTACAGTGCTGTCCCTTTCATGTCTCTTGTCTTCCAACTTTACTCATTCCATAGTTTGTACCATCAAATCAAGCAGTAATGAAATTGAAGGTCCTCTGTTTTCTACATATACACACAAAAACTCACAAATGGAAAGAAAAAACAAAGAGGGCACTCAGAGGTAACCAACCTGCAAATTATTCTCCTCACATGCATATGGACTTGATGGGCATCAGCTGTTTATTTTTGTGTAGCAAAGCGGCCACATGCTGTTGAGAATCTGCTCACGTTTCTGTCTAATCATGCAGAAACTGCTCTCTACAAATTACACTCATTTAAAGGATCGGGGATGGAAGCAAATTAGGTTCATACTGTAGGTACATATTAATGCCAAGGAACTGATAAACAGTTTTGCAGCTGCTATTTATGATATTGTTTTCCTAATCATGTGGCTATGAAGTGTATATAAAGTAAATGGCTTAGTATTGACAAATCACTTGTATTTATCAGTGCTGCTATGAGAATTTCAGCCGGAGCTCCTGGAGGCCAAAAGTCAGGCTTCATGATTCCTCCTTCCTAATTGGCTCCACTTTCTCATCGTTTCTTTAAGACAATGCTCTCGTACCAAAACACGAATTGCTGACTGATGAAGCTTTATATGTAGATTGCCAGTTTAGCTTTGAGCTACACTGTCCTTTCCATATACAGCTATTGAGGAGCTGTCTCCACCCTGTTTTTCTAGAGGTCTTTCTGCATCTGACAAGCTTCACATGAAGGTTGCATATCTAAAAAATGCAACAAATTCATTCAATTACAGAATTCTGCTTTTATTGTTTATATATTTTCTAGACCGTTGCTTAAGCTTCCTCAAATGTATTCCAATATTCCAATAATTTATATTGCTGTTGCTGACTCTTGTAAAACTTTTATATTTTGCACCTTTTGGTGCATCAACTGCGGCCTTCCTCCCCCTGTCAAGAGCAGCTTCCTACCTGGCAGATGCTTCATGTTCTGCTTCAGGGAAAAGAGGAAGCGCAAGGCTGCCCTGCTCTAATGAAAGAACCACAGGCAAATGGATGAGGATTAATTAAAATCGAGCGTGGGGTTGAGCCCCAATCCTATTGGGAGCCACAATGCATAACTCAAAGCATCCTGAAAATCTGCTTACGGTCTGAGGAAACAATCTCAGCCTTGCGAGGAAAATCCCTGATTGCATACCTTTTCAACAACTAAAGTGAATACTTTGTGAAAATCTTTGCTCTAGTTGCTGTTAAGGTTAGAATCTTTTGAGAATGTGGAATAAACACCCCATATTTTTTTTCTTGCAAGTGTTGTACAGGACAGTGTCCAAAATGGATGATGTTAATCCTCTTGGGAGCAATTACTTTCCTGTCAGTCTGCCTTTGGTTTTTAGATTTAGATTTGGACATTTCTTGTGAAAATGTAGAAAATGCTTTTGTAGCATGACAGATAAAAGAACAAACAAACAACCAAGTGAAACAAGACAAAGGTCAGTAACATTATAAATGTTCAGTTCAATCTGGCCAGTAGCTGGGAAAATATAATGCTTTGACCCAAATTGTTGGAAAGATGTATGGACCAGCAGACCAATGTTGTCACCCCACCTCTTCAGGTGAGACTGAATCCACAGTTTAATAACCATCAGCACTCTGACCTCCTCTCCCTAAAAGGGCTAATATGTGGTTTTCAGAGGCCACTAGTGGTGCAGTTTTTACTTAGCAACAGTTAGACCACAGTAAGGAACATTACTGTAGTGAATGGGTCTTTCATTGTTGTGCTGTCCTGCTCCCTTGTGCTGCATTATTGTATTTATGTGTGTCACATACGTTACAGCGACTAAGACGGTGGAGAACCTGTGTACCCGATTATTGGTAAAACGACCAAAAAGTCCAAATTGAACGTTACTAAGTAAACAGTGGAAAAATCTGTGGAAACGATTACTGACTGTCCCTGCATTTCTTGCAGGCTGAAATGACATAATGTCAGTGGTGCACAGATAGTAAAATGAGTTGAGTTGGGGAGGAGATGGTGCAAAAGACACTTAACCCCTAGTTGCTTCAGAGGCGTGTGACCTCTGACATGTATAGCAATTGTAAGTCGCTTTGGATAAAAGCGTTAGCTAAAAGAATAAATGTAAATGAGTTAGCTGGTGAAGTGATGTGGAAAGCATACAACTGCAGTATTTTGCATCACGGATCACGTTAGCATCCAGCTGTCGTTAGCTGGCGAGCTAACGTACATGCAACCCGACCCAGTAATGTCACTTAAGAAGCAGAATAGCGGCTCTTCAAAGCAACAGAGACAACAGGCATGTGCTTCACTTTTATGTGAATTTACAACCTGTTGACAAAAAAGGCAGTAAAACAGTGATTTGTTAATAATAGATTTCACTGGAAAACTACATACAGCCCCTTTAAGGATGCACAGGCCCTGCCTGTCCTTGTGGAGCTGCAGTAGTGGGCACTGTGGACAAATCTATTGCAAGCACACTGGAAGGATGTTTTGAGGTTGATAACAGTAGAAAAAAAAACGCATGTGACATCTCTGTGTTTAAACTTTCACAATGACTGAGACTGCATGTGTCATGTGCTTGTGTTTTCTCTTACTTGCTTCCTCATTCTTCTTGTCTAGCTTTTAGCAGTAAGCAGTTAGAGAAAGTGATAGGTTAGAATGTACTACAAGGAGCCATTGATCAACGAGGAGCCAGGCAGCAGGGCCACACACGACGATTTTGCAGAGTTTGACAAGTATACGCCATGTCCTCGCACCAGCCTCAGTTTGCCGATGGCTGTAACAACATAATGTTACTTCCTACTTTGCTGCTAAGAGAGGACAGTCATTTTTCACACATCCACAAGAGGTGAATTGTCAGGAAACATCAATATATGATAGGTAATTGTTTGAACAACAGTGTCAAAAGATCCCTCCGTGGTTTAAAACATTACCTGTCCTGATAAAAAAAAAACACTTTTAGAAACACCAAATATTTTGAACTAGTCTTTTATGAAGTGAATTTAGTTTCAGTTCTATCCATCCCCACAGATGGCCTCGATTTTGGATGTCTGCTCTCACCTCTGTTTCTGCTTTTTAGGTGTACTCGTCTGTTCCTGCTGTTCATGAATCGAGCTCTGACAGGCACACTTGCTAAAATCCAGAGGGAAGGTCTCTTTGGATGGGTGACTTTGCATTTAAGGCTGAGATTCATCCACTGTGAAAATGTTTCTGCACCCGTTTGCAACAGATGAATGCTTGAATAGTTTGACATAGTTTGGCAACGGCCTTTGAGGTATCTCTGCTCCCATTTGGTGGGTGAAAAAACCAATGCAGCTGTGACAAAAACCCAACGGAGTAGTGATGTTTAAAAACACCACAGTGTACCAAAAGGCTTTTAATGCACATGCATTTGAAATGTTTCAAATAAACCTCCACTATGTTCCCTGAGATTTATTTGGAGAGCAGTGCGTGATTCAGCTATTTTGTGGAGACCAGCACCAACGCTTTGCAACTTCAAGTTCATTCCATAACAGTTTATGCTTAAAATACATGTTTTACCTTTCATACAGTGTGGTCCTCGGTTCTTCAAAGGACAATTTGAGGTTTCAGACTAGGCTTTAGGGTTAATCCTAATTCTAGGCTTAGGCTTAAAGGTAGTGCATAAAGAGCTTGTTGGATCAATGCAGTGTAGCACAATGAATATCTTTAAGGAGAGACAGTCCAAAAGTGTGCACTGTTATACCTATTTGTACAATTAATCTCTCTGATGGCAGGCTTCCAGTGCAGCCATCAGAACAACTAAAAACACTTTTGCCATTAGACTTGTTTAGAGAACACTGCATACCAACCAGTCCTCACAAGTACACTAAATACAAATGTGTTTGTGTGTGTACAACGTGAGGTCCATGTTAAGCAGATGTTTTCAGCCTGCAGTGTGGAGCGTCTCTGTTGTTCTGACCAAAGAGAAAAGGTCAGTCCACCAGGGGGAAGCTAAACTAGATGGTGATGAGGAGGATTCACTTTGTTCTGAACTTTTCCTAGTTTCCAGCATTGTCATTCAGAACTGCACCAATAAACAACAGCTGTACACTGCCAGTCCATTCACTTTTCAGTCAGAGTAAGTGATGTCAGTTTGTATGATCCTTTTCATTCTAGTTTAAAAGGATAATTATTTGACATGATGACTGAACTGAAGTATGATGGATTGTCACCAGGGTCAACCAAGAGGTTTTTTTTTTCAGAATGCATTTGGAAGCCTCATTAATAAACACAGCTAGTGTATGTATGAGTTTTTTTTACATTAGTGTTTATGTACTGTATATCTGAAAGGGGGAAGGGTGTATTCCTTGTCTCCACTAAAGAGTCAGAGCCTACTCATCTTTATCGTATCCAGCTGTTGTTCAATCCTGAGATTTGGCTGATCCATGCATATCTGCCCATCTCTCTCTCCAAGCTGTTATAGTAATGTACTGCTCTGGAAACGTGCCAGCACTCACTCAGTGTGGCGGATAAAAAAAGGGTGGAAAAAAAGAAAAAGAAACATAAATCCCTTGACAGCTTGAGGATTTTGCCACCCATAGTATTATTTGCATGTCTCCGGCACCGGCTGCATTCTAACAGATACGGCCGAAACACATGATGCACATATGTGCATCATGTAGGCTGGGCAGAGCCGGGGTTTTTATCTGCTGTCCAACTCCCATCTATATGGTGTGTATACCAGCTTCACTGTGTGAATATTGAGTTTTGCCAAGT
Source organism: Lepomis gibbosus (assembly GCA_029875015.1). Taxonomy (NCBI): domain Eukaryota; kingdom Metazoa; phylum Chordata; class Actinopteri; order Centrarchiformes; family Centrarchidae; genus Lepomis; species Lepomis gibbosus. The sequence goes on along the minus strand of JAPMOB010213229.1, from coordinate 1,249 downwards.
GATAATGCAGTTGGTTTTGCAGGTTTAGGAAGCGTAGGCTATATTTACAGGTACTGAATTCATAAACTGGATCATTTTATTTACAGGATTTACAGGATGGATACACACTGATTTGATTTATTTAATTTAATGTGAAAAGTAAAAACATCCACTACATTGCTCTGCTGTGTTGCTTTCCCTCTGTTACAATTCATTATTTATTTTAATCATTTTTATACAGATACAGATGTACATTACATAGTTCTATGTAGTGTTTGCCTGTTGGAGGGCTGAATAGCCGCACAAAGAGAAAAATAAATAGACCAGCTGAGTAAAAATCATAAAGATGGATGACAAAACATCTAAATCACCTCAAACATTTTTTGGTACTAGCACTGGCACTGTACAGTAAGTCCTACAAATCTCTCTCTCTTCAGTTTCCAGATGGACAACCATACAGCTACACCAAATATCATTTCCGAGCATACAATTTCATTAGGACTGGTAGCCAAAACTATAAAAATAAGATCAAAGCTGGAATCATAACTTTCCATTATGGAAAGTACACTGTACTAAAATCCCAGAGTTTACCTTTAAGTAAAAAAAGTATTAGCTTAATGGATGATGTATGTTTAAATAAACTTAATGGATTTATGTTTGTTCCTTTATAGTAAAGAAGTTATGATTACAGATAATAAGATAAACTGTTTCTTTTGCCTTTATAATTTAGAAAGGTAACCAATGAGTTGATGTCAAATTAGTTACATTACATTTTGAGTGTTTCTCTCATCTCCTCTGCTACAAATTCAATGTTTGGTGACATTTTCGGTTTTTCAAGAGAGACAAGACATAAGTACAAAGACAGCACAACTAAATTAAAAACTAATTCATTGGAAGTGTGTCTGGAAGTATCTTTCTCCCTCTCCATTCCTCCTCAGATTCAGTTTGAGTCAGCCTCAGCGATACCGCTAGCAGGACTAGTGGGCAAAGTATTGCTGGAAAACTTGAAATTTATTTATTTGCAGGATAAAAACCCCTTGAGATGTACCATCTCGTTTTCGAGGGGCTCCTGACCAAAAACACAAAATAATATAAAAAAATACACAACATATGCATCAGACACACAATAGTAAACGTTTCAAAAATACAATAAAAAACAACAAAAAAAACAAAACAAACAAAAGCACACACAAAAAGACAAAACTTGCTAAAACTGTTTAACTGTGAAATGTGTGAGGTTTTACAAAAGTGTAACTCTAGACAGAGAACA
>JAPMOB010213224.1:0-10406 GCA_029875015.1 Lepomis gibbosus | reverse complement strand
GTGTGTGTGTGTGTGTGTGTGTCTATGTGTGTGTCTGTGTGTGTGTGTCTGTGTTGTAGGAGTTTGCCACCCTGACGAAGGAGCTGAACATATGCCGGGAGCAGCTGCTGGAGAAAGAGGAGGAAATATCTGAGTTGAAAGCTGAAAGGAACAACACCAGGGTGTGTGTGTGTGTGTTGTGTGTGTTTCAGTGCGTGCATTTGCATAGTAAGTGCAAGTGTGTGGTGATGCTGATGAAAACAAACAATGTTTCTAAGCTTTAAATTACCATTCTCTTTGGTCATGCATGTATTCACATGTGTGTGTGTGTATCTGTGTCTGTGTGTGCGGTAGTTGCTGTTGGAGCACCTGGAGTGTCTGGTGTCTCGTCACGAACGCAGTCTGAGGATGACAGTGGTGAAGAGGCAGGCACCACCTCCATCTGGAGTCTCCAGCGAGGTGGAGGTCCTCAAAGCCCTGAAGTCGCTGTTTGAACACCACAAGGCTCTTGATGAAAAGGTGGACACACACATACATACAGTAGAAGTGCTGTGGTCTGTTTCAACAAATAAGTTCAAGGAAAACATTTTCCTCAGGACATGGTATTACCTTTAGTCCTGCTGTACACGCCAATTTGTTGATTTTAGTCTTTTTAACAGAATTGCTGTCCTCCCTCACTAATTTATTCTGATCATTTCAGTTTTGCTGGTTATTTTTTCGTTGTTAAGTTAATGAACATCAGCACTTACTGAGTTTTACTGAGTAAAAGTTCTCCACTGAAGACATTGTTGTGAAAAAACTTTTAACAGATGGTGAAGTCTTGAGAAATTCCTGTTAAAACATTTATATGAGGGAATAAAAAGTAATAAAGCTGCTTCTTTGTTCATTTGAGGTAAATAAAGGCCCCCAGCCACTATTTGAGACTTTGTAGTACAAAATACTATGTGTTCTATATTAGCTGCATCCATTTATAACATGAATTATGAGACATAAAAATGCCTCTCTATTTCCAGATTTAAGTTCACTGTGTTTCTAAATCATATTTATCCATACTCATGACCAGGAATGTGCTTCTACATAAGTGTGTCTTCATGTTTCTGGACTTTGTCTTGAATGTGTGTGTTGGTGTGTTTGCCAGGTACGTGAGAGGCTTCGGGTGGCTCTGGAGAGGGTGGCCACCCTGGAGGGACAGCTAGCAAATACCACACAGGAGGTGAGGCATGTGAATGTGTGAGCGTGTGTGTGTGTGTGTATGTGTGTATGTGTGTGTGTGTGTGTGTGTGTGCATGCATGTGCACATACACGTGCGTGTGCGTGTGTGTGTGCATGCATGTGCACATACACGTGTGTGTGCGTGAGTGTGTCTGTGTGTGTGTGTGTGTATGTTCCTATGTGTGGTTATTTGTAAGTGAAACATCTGTTCGGTCCCTAGCAGACATCTGTTGAAGCCGCCAGTCTGATATATGCTTCAAGTGCCACTCTGAGGTTCTGTCTTCTCTGGCCTTTGTTCATACACACACACACACACACACACACACACACACGAGGACAGACAACAAAATGTACCTTCTGTACTAATCCATATAAAATGTCATTAAAGAAATCATTTTTAAGATAAAAGTATGTTAAATACTCACAGCAGGCTCAGTTGGAGCAGAATCCCAGCGGGTTATATAACATTTAAAGTCAAGGCTTGTTAAGTTGCACTGATCATACAGTTTTCTAAGAGGAGCAGGCTCTCACTGAAGCGACCCCTCCCTCCTCTTTTCTCAGTATAATTTATATTTGTAGTTATGTAAAATATAGAGAGCATATTGTCTGGCAGCCTGAGAGCCAGGGCTTCCCTTTGAAAGAGTTTTGTTCTTGGATTCACTGAGGGACAAGAAAAGATAGTAAATGTGTCTGCGCATTGTTCATTTTTTGTTTTTGTTTTTAATCTACATTGCAGTTGAACATTGTGAGACAAAGGAAGGACGGTGACTCAGTGGAGCGAACAGATGGATCCAAACCTACATGGAAGGTCTTCCTGGCTGTGTGATTGTTTTTCTGCTCTGTGCTTTATGCTATGTCTGTCTATAGTATTTGTTTGTCTGGCTGTCGACCGCCGTCTTTGTATGTATTTTTGCCTTTCTTTCCACACTTCGGCACATTTACTCACACACACACACACACACATACACATGACAGGTTAATGGAGCTAAATGTAGCATAAATCCTCCTCCTTTAACTTTCTGATAATTCTGATAACAACCCTAAAAGGAGCGCACATTATGTAACTGTGTCTGGGTCCGTCCACCGGGAGTAACAACGATTAAACAGCAGAGCCTGTTTGTATCTGGATGGAAATCGCCTTCCTCTGTATGATCGAGCAGTACAACGTCCACTTGCTTTGGCTCCTATTTCTTTGGCTTAAGGATAGGGAAAAGCAACAACAAAAAAAGAAGTGTCAATATACATAATTAAACTTGAAACATCAATAACTTACCATTAAGAAGGGAGGAGAGCAAGAAGAAGACAATATAAAGAGGGAATTAGTACGAGCACTGAGAGTGTAGAGTGTAGTTTTGATGTCTCAGAGTACAAACTGTGAAACACACACAGGACATTTATCTGTGACACCCGCTGCCCTGCTGACAGTAAGTGCACCCAAATGTTGCAACCTGCACCCTTCAAAAAGTGATCATGACCACATGTACATTTTCAACCATAACTATCACAGAGCCACGTCGTACCCAATGATTGCTACACATTGTCAGTCAGATGGGCTGTACAGTGCCATTTCCAAAGTCCCTGGGAGGAAATCTAGTGAGTTATTACAGCTAAATTGGAATTATGCAAAATTGCACAAATCACCAGGTGTGTTTTATTACACAGCTTCAAACCATTTAACCCTATTTCCCCCAGTGTTTCATGGTATGTTTATGTTTCTGTAAGGTATTCATGAGTAGGCAAAATTGGAACATGAGGGAACGGAGGGGGTCCTACTAACTTTGGATGCCCACTGTGTTGCCTGTGTTAATATGTGTCCCCGAAGGTTTGTTTAATTAAGGCCCTGGAATTAACTGCATTTTGAGCTGTGAAGAGAAGAGAAAAAACATCAAAACAACAACATGGCAGCCTAACCTCACACAACCCACCCTCTTATGCATAACACTCAACACTTTCTTATCTAGGCCATGCAACTTTATCAGTTCGACAACAACTCTCAATATCCTCCACCCATAGCATGCACATTTGTATATGTGTCTCAGTACTAAAATCCATTTTATGGGAAAATGTGTATATATATATATCCATTTATGTTGCGTATCCGCCTTACAGAGACTGCCCAACGGCTCCATAGACGCCCACGATGAAGGGAGCCGGGCGTCGGAGCTTCAGGAGCTGTTGGATCGGACCAATAAAGAGCTGGCCCAGAGTCGCGAGCACTCTACAAGTCTCAACGCCCGTTTGGCCGAGCTTGAGGCCGAGCTCGCGAATGCACGTCGAGAACTGAGCCGCAGCGAGGAGCTGTCACTCAAACAACAGAGGGAACAGAGAGAGGTGAGAGTAAAAGGAAATGTGCTATTGTTCTGGGAGCAGGCACAGAGAACAGCGGGCTACAAAAACGAATACAATTTAACATTTTGCCGGCTACTTGCTTTGGATACTAGTTGGCCATAAATGTAGAGATGCAGTACATTGGTTATTGCTTTTGGCGTCACTATACTCATTATTGCAAGCTTTTCTCATGATTTCTCTGTTATTGTTGTTTTTGTTTTTGTTGTTGTTGTTGTTGTTGTTGTTGTTGTCATGTCTCTGCACCCACAGAGGGAGGATATGGAAGAGAGGATAACAACGTTAGAGAAGCGCTACCTGGCTGCTCAGCGGGAGACCACACACATCCACGACCTCAACGACAAACTGGAGAATGAACTGGCCACCAAGGACTCACTGCACCGACAGGTAACATAAACACACCAACACTAGCCACACAGGCTTGTACATAATGAGTAGATAATTATCCTTCAAAATAGCAAATAGTCACTCAGAGATAACTGTAGAAAATTAGTCAACTTGAAAGGGATGATAGCTGCCGCACTTCTCAGTTACCTTAAACTCAGCTAAACAATTCCAGAGGTACATGATTGAGATTTAAGCACAGTGTCTGAACTAAATCAATATTTATTAATGTGCTGTGTCATTAATCTGCTGTGCTCAGGCTTCCTTGGATGTTGCAATCCTAATGTGTCGTTAAGTGGCACCAAAAATGGCACATTTGTCTTGGTGGTGACAAATGCGCTCTCTCGTTCCCTCTTGCTAGATTTTAATATTTCATACCTCAACCATGTCACAAAGTGTGGCAATATATTGAGGAATATTATAGAATATTAATGTATTAAGGCATTGGAGAATATTATAGTAAGCGAGTGAGTGAGAAATAGCATCATCCTACTCAAAGGTTCATGTGTAGTTCAGGGTGAATCTGAGTTCAGCGCCACTATGGGGAATACCAGCAACATCCTCTATTCGCGTCCCTGTGTCGTGTCCTTGCTACCTGCTGGCTTCACTACACTGATTACACCTCTCTTGTGATCGCGGTAATGTCCCTCTTATTACTTTGCATGTGTGTGTGTGTGTGTGTGTGTGTGTCAGAGCGAGGAGAAGGTGCGCCAGCTGCAGGAGATGCTGGAGATGGCAGAGCAGAGGCTTGCTCAGACCATGAGGAAAGCCGAGACACTGCCAGAGGTGGAAGCTGAACTGGCACAGAGAGTGGCTGCACTTTCAAAGGTAACACACACACACACACACTAAACCACACACCCCTGTAGAAAACATAGCAAAGGATACTGATGCAAAAAATAAGAATCAGTGATTTACAGGTGCAAAACACAGAATCAGATATACATACAAACACAGTTACAGTTTATAGATAGAGGCTGTTGTACTCATATGTAAGTGTCTCCCTCTGCAGGCTGAGGAGCGGCATGGCAACGTGGAAGAGCGGCTCAGACAGCTGGAGTCACAACTGGAGGAGAAGAACCAAGAGCTAGGAAGGGTGTGTGTGCATGTGTGTATGTGTGTGTGCAACCGCCCTGCAGGGTTTCTCTGACCTCTCACTATGATGTGTGTGTGTGTGTGTGTGTGTGTGTGTGTGTGTGTGTGTGTGTGTGTGTGTGTGTGGGCCGATGCCTCACATTAGTTGGACGCCTTGACTCTTGGTTCTGTGCTCTCTCATGCATACATACACAAATACACAGGACAGACACACATATGAAGAACCCTCCATTTTCCTGGTGCATTGTTGCATGAATTTAAACCAAATCCACATATCTTGCTGCAACTGCCCCACCACCCCCTATAATACTGATTGGCTGCTATCTTTAGACTCTGAATAATTCACGCAAGGCTAATTTCTCTCTCTCTCTGTGCAATGTCATGACTATATTTAGTTAAAGGAGCTCTCTGAGGGTGCAGATTTGTGTTTGTGTGTGTGTTAATTTACTTTAATGAAATTACTTTAGAATGCATGTTAAGCACAGCACTTCCCATGTAAGAGAAATGGTTTAACCCTTTCTCATCATCACGCAAATTACTGTAATTAAATCATTCTGGCTGCGGGATCCATTGTTGGCCAAGAAGACCTATATCTGGCAGCTGGTGATCTCGGGCTAAATACACACTTCATCCTTTAATCCATGCAGAGATGCTTGATTAGCTGCATAAATTCACCCAAATGTAGTCATTCGACACCTTCCCGTCTGGTTCTCTCACCACTCATCAGGCTCGTCAGAGAGAGAAAATGAATGAGGAGCACAACAAGCGTTTGTCTGACACCGTGGATCGTCTGCTCACCGAGTCCAATGAAAGACTGCAGCTCCATTTGAAAGAACGCATGGCTGCCCTGGAAGACAAGGCAAGGCCTGTACACACACATTCGTCTTAGCAGCAGCTCATATTGCTGATGTTACTGCCTCAAAGAACAAATGCATATACAGTGTAGCACATGTTCTAGTTGGACCACACATTTCTTTTGACACGGTCTCATGCCTTTTTTTTCTAGAACTCCCTTATTCAGGACCTCGAAAACTGCCAGAAACAGCTTGAAGAATTCCACCACACCAGGGTCAGTGACACTTGAATGAATCACCTAACCACTAAATACTACTCATATGCCCCATATCAGTAGTGTAATGTAACTGAGTATGTTTAATCAAGCGCTGTACTTGTAGTACTTTATGTTTTTACTCCAGAGGGAGGGAAATATTCTTATTTTGTCTACATTTGATTTACTGTATTGGACACCTGTAGTTAGTTGTTGTGCAGATTAAGATGAGTTTTTAAAATGCAAGGCATGATTATAGATTAAACTACCAACCGGTATACACATTAGCTGAATAGCTGAAACTTTTCCTGGATAATGACTACTTTCTAATTACACTTAGTATTATAGTGTAGGCATTGTTACTTTTACTTAAGTAAACAATCTGAATACAATGGCCATATTGCCACTCTCTCCCTCAGGAACGGCTGATCGGAGAGATTGAGAAGTTGAGAAATGAGATTGACCATTTGAAACGCCGCAGTGGGGTGTTTGGTGATGGAACTCACCCTCGGTACACACAGACATACACATTCTCCGCACATGCTCTCTCACACACACGTACTCTAACATAATGCTACTACTATACGATACATTATTAATGGTAAACTGTTTTCTGTATATAATCTCAGGTCTCACCTGGGTAGCTCCAGCGACCTTCGCTTCTCTGTGGTGGAGGGCCAAGACGGCCACTACAGCACAACTGTGATCAGGCGGGCACAGAAGGGCAGGCTGTCGGCGCTTCGGGACGACCCAAACAAGGTGCTAATAATGTTGTTATCGGGCTAGAACAACCCCACAGCTCTTCACATACACATACACTAAGGAAGATGGCCAACTTACAAGATCATGTGTCAACTACTGTTCTAACCACATACAGCTCCTTATCCAAGTTCATGTCTGCTTTGCTAATACGTGTCAGTGCTTGGCTGATGTATGATGATCTTCATATCTAACTTACCATTCTCTACTAACCTCTCTGTCTCTGTCACCTGCTGCCATGGACATGCTGTCTGATGTAAGTTCCCTGTTCATCCATTTCTTCTCATAACTGACCACATACTTCCACAAGTGTCATACTCTATTTTTACCTGTGTTAAATCTTAATTAATGCATGTAGCACATTCTTCTGGTACATTTATTAATGATCAAAAACTGATTAGTGTACATGTTGTATTCAACACGTGGACTGTGTCTACACATGTTGAAGCTCACAGGTGTTTGTTGTCTCCAGGTGTGCGCGGTCTTTGAACAGGACTATCCATCACTGCGTGGGAGCGTCAGCCATCTCCTCGGCAGCGACATCGAGGCAGAGTCAGACCTGGATGATGACGTTAGCTCGGCCCTGCTTTCCCCCAGCGGCCAATCAGATGCTCAGACTCTTGCTCTCATGCTGCAGGAGCAGCTTGACGCTATCAATGAAGAGATAAGGTGTCAAATCACAGGCCCATTAGATAGCAGCACATGACAGTTTCATGATCCCCATGGGCAAATTGGGTCAGTGCAGCAGCAAAAAACAGGATAAAGATAAGAGGAAGGACAAAGTATTAAAGATAATGCAAAAAATAATTGCAAGAAAAGGGGACATTTTGAAGATACTACAGCACATAAGGGTGGTGGTGCTGCTTCGTCTTGTTAATTCAATCCATGAAAGCCTGTGGCCAGACTGGATGCACTAGAATTGATTGTGATTAGATAGAGAGATGATAACATGTAGATAAGACTCTTCACTCTTCAGTTCTGTTTCCTACTGGAAGAGGACGCTGTTTATTGTAGTTTACAGTAAACAAGGATCTCATGTGACACCTCAGAAAATGCTTCTGGAGAGAAGATGCAAAATAGATACTGATTATGCTGCAGGGGAGCCAGACTCCCTCAAAGTAATAAAAATAATTTCCCATACTATAAATGGTATTTTAATAATCCAATATTTGCCAGGATCTTTGCATTGTTACTGATTTTATACAAGAAATTTTATAATAACATATATTTTTTATTATGGATTATACTGAATTTAATTCATTATCACATAATATAAGGCATATATTGTTAATGAAGGGATTCAAAGACAAATATGTATGAGTGCCTGTTTGTGTGTGTGTGTGTGTGTGTGTGTGTGTGTGTGTGCGTGTGTGCAGGATGATACAGGTGGAGAGGGAGTCAGCAGACCTCCGCTCTGACGAGATTGAGTCTCGAGTGAACAGCGGCAGCATGGACGGACTCAACGTGACGCTTCGACCCCGGGCCCTACCCACCTCCGCCACTGCCCAGTCCCTGGCATCATCCACCTCCCCGCCCACCAGCGGCCACTCCACACCCAAACACCACTCACGCAACACCAGCCACCATCTAGGCATCATGACTCTGGTCAGAGGGCACACACACTCCATCTGTCATACACACACAAACAGCAGTATGTTTGTTTTTAAAAGCCACATCTGTAACTATGTGTCGTTTTGTTTGATAGCCAAGCGATTTGAGGAAACACCGCAGGAAAGTAGCAGTAAGTTTGTTAACGACAACTAAAATTGTACGGCTTTTATGTCCGGCTGTGGCTTTCGTGACGGAGCTGAGTTGCTTTTGTGACTCTTCTAGTCTCCGGTGGAAGTGGACAAAGCTACTATCAAGTGTGAGACATCGCCTCCCTCGTCCCCCCGCAGTTTACGGCTGGAAACCAATTTTGCCCAGTTCACGGGCAGTCTAGAGGATGGCCGAGGGTAAACACACACACGTAAACACACAGGTAGCACAGGATGATACACTGACATCAGTACCGACTCACTGTCGGATTGTTTTACAGGTTCACTTCAACTTCAAGTTTTAGAGATGCCTTATATGGTGAAAATTGTAGTGGCTGGAACAAGATCTTAATCATGAAGCTTTGTCTTTGCTTTATACACAAAAACAATAGTTTATCTTGCTTATCCATAGCGGACAATATTTATCATACTACAGGTTTTAGTCTAACATCATTTGCTCTGTTTTAACTGTTTGCAGTAAGCAGAAGAAAGGCATCAAATCATCCATTGGGCGACTGTTTGGCAAGAAGGAGAAGGGTCGAATGGAGCAGACTGTTGGCAGGGATGGACAGCCTCTACCAGCCTTAACAGGTACACTACTGACTACATACCATATCCCACACTGATGCAGATTGAGAGAGATTGTCTGTGATTTACAGAGACGTAAGTAAAGATGCTGTATTTCAGACTTTGAGATGGGTATCGGTGACACAATGACTCTTGGAAAACTGGGCACACAGGCTGAGAGGGACCGCAGGATGAAGAAAAAGTAAAAGCATCCTTTCTTTCTCTCTGACTTTATGTGTATTTTCCTATTTTGCTTGTTGTTTTAATGTATTCACTAAATCTTTTCCCCTATAATTCTCACTTCCTTCTGTCTTTCTTTGGCAACTATTAATTCCCTCATTAGACACGAGCTTCTAGAAGACGCCAGGAAAAGAGGTCTGGCATTTGCCCAGTGGGATGGCCCTACTGTTGTCTCCTGGCTAGAGGTACTCCTCTAATCTGCTTTCATATCTACCTACCATAAATGTTCACAAAACCTCCCTCTATCCAGGCTGCTTCTACATCTACTAAAAAACAGAATGCAGTGATATCAAATACTAGACAGACGATTACAGGCTGATATCCACTCCGTTCCCCTTTCTATCTGACCTTATATGGTGACAATAGTGGTGACGTTGAATATCTTGATGACTCTCACCAGCTGTGGGTGGGTATGCCGGCGTGGTATGTGGCAGCATGTCGTGCCAACGTGAAGAGCGGAGCCATCATGTCAGCTCTGTCAGACACAGAGATCCAGCGGGAGATTGGCATCAGCAACCCTCTGCACCGACTCAAACTCCGCTTGGCCATCCAGGAGATGGTCTCCCTCACCAGCCCATCTGCACCCCTTACCTCCAGAACGGTAAAATAATACAAGAAATACACCTCCGTGATTACTCATACACGGCTTTCTTCGTGCATGTAAATGTGCATACACAAATAGCATATAAATAAATGAGCTTACACAAAATGTAATCCAGGATTGGAAAGGTAAACACATTACCCTACACAAAACACTCAAAACCTCCCCCACTATTGGGCTTAACCTTCACTCTGCACTTTGGGGTGATGACTCCTCACTCTTTTTTACTTTTTTTATACTTCTCTCGGTTTATGCCTTCAGACTGAGGTTGCATGGGGTTCTGTGGGAAAACGACACGCAAATAGTGCCAGATATAGCTACAAGCTACCTGCCTGAAATACACTCCCTCCCTTGGCTTCACTCAACACAATGTTTGTCTGTGTGCATGCTTGCGTGTGTGTGTGTGTGTGTGTGTGTG
>JAPMOB010213220.1:0-30361 GCA_029875015.1 Lepomis gibbosus | reverse complement strand
GAAAAGCCACAGCCTGCATGCTGCTGTTCCTGCGTTTATTGCAGGATTTCTGTATGAAAGCGGTTGTGTTTCGGATTCTGATCGCTCATGAGTTCAAGCGAGCACGCGCACGAGCACACACCTGGTTGCAACCACACCGCTAGTAGCTGCTGGAAACTACATAATGCCCCTTTAATCTTGGAAATTCTGAGTTTCTTATGAGATTCTGAGATTTTTACCCCACACCCCTGGCTCCTGGCTGGTTTTATTACAGTGGACATAATATGCAGTTGTACCTTTACATCTTAATCATATTGCACATTAAATAAAAGCCCATAAAATATTAAATAGAGAATAACAACAAGAACACTGTTAAGATAATTACAATTTTACTCAATTCTAACAAGATTAACCTGAAATTATTGGCCCCACGGTGATAGATTTTCCCATTAACGTTTCTTTACACTCCTCATATCCTGACACTATCATCGGGCATTCTTCTGAGGAAAATCCTACTCAGACCTCATTGTGACCGTATGGTGAATTCACTTGTGTCCAATCAGTAATAGTCAAAATGTTCAGCTTCAGCTCCCTGTCAGTAATAAAAAAAATAACACTCAAAGTAGAACAGCTGTGGCTGATAATACATGTGGGAAAAAAGAATATGTTATTGTACTTTTATCATAGCAGTTTGGTTGAAACAATAAGCCATCTGGCCTTTTAAATCTTCCCACAGGAAGAGTTTGTCTATCTTTTCAGATAATCACCCTAACATTGCAATAAAACATCTCAAGCATTTTTGGTGCTTTGGTGGCCATTGAGTTTTCTTGTTCCAATATTTTAACTGAGCACTTAAACAAGGGCTGTTGTGGTCCAAGTATCCATTACGTGAAGGTCTGATAGTCTGCCAGAAGCTGCACTAAGTTGTTTAATAGCTGATCATTTCCATAAATGATCGTCTTAAGTAATATCTCTAAGTGTTTTGTACAGTTCTGGGTGTCCAAAGAAAATGTCTAGGGAGAAAAGTATTGATTACTCAATGATTAAGTTCATGTTACACCAGGCCAGCCAACTTTAAAGGCATCTGTTCATCTCTGAAGACTTACATTGTTAATATAACAAAAACATTGTTTTCAGTGAACCTTTCAGTAACCTCTAATAAACAGAACAAGAGAGCCGCCAGCCAAGGCAAAGACCAACGTGTCAGAGATAATCATGAGGTCTGCACTGCACTTCTTTATGAAAACAAAGTACATCATGACATGCACACATCAAAATCTCCAGCACCACAGCGGCTATATAGCAACTCAGTTTTGGAAATCATTGAAATGAGACCAAAACAAACAATAAGGTCTGCCGTCATTAGAACCGTGTGGTTCCAATCATATCTTAATTCAAAACACAGTCTGCTGCACACATTTGACACAAATGACGCTTTTTAATGTGTTAACTGGGCCTTTAGATTAAGGTTCAGTATCCAGGATTAAACAGTTTTAAGACCAAGAGACTTGGGTGCATAGATGTTATTGCAGACAAGATCGAGATCTTTACCTCATTTGCTGACAATGATTTAGCTTGAAACCATAGCAGGCCTACAAATGTGTCCTTTTGTCTCAATGCCAGAGAAATACAGAGGAAAAGAGATGCTCAATATGCGCACGTTACTCAGAAGTCAAAACAATATGCTTAGAATTGACCTGGAGCTCTGCGGTGGAACTAACTGCATGGTAAGACTCAAACAGGATAAGCTTTACGCATGATGTGTTAGTTAACTTAAGGTGAAAGGACCATTCCAGACCTGTTCCCTATGTTGTAAGTAAAGGAAGTTTTCATTACTTAATTGGGCTTAACCTACAAATTTTCACCAAATAAATGAGATTTAGATTTTTTTTCCCCTCTGCCTTCTCTTTCTTTGCCACTGCTTTTAAGTTAAGGTTCACTGCAGGAGTGGCCATACCACTAAAAGACATACAGTGCAGATTTTTCCCTCTGTCTAATGGCAAGTCACATGCACAGATTTATGATATTATTGCCATGGCACTAGAGAAACAAAGACTGACTGATGACTCATGGAGGACATCAGAGTTTTCCCAAGATGCAAATATTTTTTGCCAAATTCAAAATCACCCCTCTTAAATTACTTCTAAACTGGGCACAATAGTGCACGGATATGCCATTCATCAAGTATCATTCTAAAATAGTTATAGCATAACAGAGCTAAGCATGAAGGAGAGAGGTTTTTGCAACAACTGACTTAAACAAAGTTGCCTGTAAGTACAGATGGCAAAAACACAAACACATGTCTAGTGCATCTTGTTCACAGGAACATTACATAAAAGAGACCATGAGGAGGAAGGCCCTGAAGATTTTGATTCTGGAGGTCTGAGTCAGCATCTTTTCCGCCAGTGTTGTCACCTCCTTTTCCCTCCCTCTACTCGCTAACAAGCCCGTACAAGGTGCCACTCAATCTACATGTGGCCACATTACTACATCTCAATCTCATATAAACTTTAAGACAGGCACATAAAGCTGCACTTGTATTAAAATCATTACATTTAGTGTTTAATGAAGGTAGATTTCAATTACAGTCAGTAAGCACACAACACAAAAACACATTGTCTTTTTAGCCAAAGATTTCAGACCCACTCTACTGCAAATGCTAGGAGCCATCTCCAACTGTATCCCATCAGCACACAAATAAACACAACTTAATACACACATACACAAGCATACGTGCAGAGGTGTACATACAGTAAACGGACATTCACAGTGACAGATGTGTTTAATTTAATAGGGAAGGAAACCAATCCTGCCCAGACATGATCTCAGTGATTGAGGTGAGAACTGAGCCTATGGGAGACAGACCAAGGTCCTGGGATTAAACACTAGAGTTCACATGAAGAAAGATGATTCCCGTGTGAGAAATTGTGATTTGTATAGCAACTGCAACAGATTTAAAGCTGTCTGCAGCTTTCCCCAGAGTGAATGCTTGTTGAAAACACTGTCCACAACACCTTTTCTCGTAAAAATAATTTATTAAATAATAACATTCTGGTTTGACTTTGGTGGTATAACTATGTGTGTGCATGTCTGAAAAGAGAGACAATATAATTTTGTTTGCCCAAACATTTCCCCAAAAGTCAAAAGACTGTTTAATTAACATAGTTGCTTCTTGTATCTACTGTGTCATCACAACCTGAATAAGCCCCATTTCTTCTTAAATGTGAGTAATTCTGCTGATGTCATTAACTGTCTCATTACATAGCTAAAACCTCCAGTACAATGGGATCCAGGCACTGTCCATAATCACTCCTCAAGAAAGTGCTCTGAAAACAGCCAGGCTTTTTTAGTGAGTACCAGATGCTTTCTGTCCTCACACTGCAATGTGCCTGAGTTATCTTAATTTCATGCAGACCCATGCACCAATTTAACCAAAGCAAAGCCTAGTCTAAGACTTAATAGAGTGGGACAGAATGGCATTCACAAGCAGGGGTAAATACAACCATTACAGAGCAGGCTCCAGTGTCTCAGCACATGCTTGGGCTGTATCCAGGCTGTTTATTACCTCACAGTGTCAACACCATGGCCTTGGTGTTGGTGGCTGACATACATTTCCATGGATGGTGCCTTCTGTCTCATATCAAAGATTGGAAGCAGGTGGCTGATCGGCCCCCTCAACACACAGCGGGTTCTATCACCACATCTTGGCAGGAATACCAAAGAGAGTAACGTTCAAGAGGCCAATCCATGATGAGTGCTGAAAAGAGGGCAGAGGGAGCAGAGCACAGGCTCTCACTTGCAGTATTACCAGAGCCAGGCTGCTCTTTAACACTGCTCTCAGATCTCCCTCTACTGAAGTCTAGCTGGAGTGAATTGTGCTGAAAAGGCAAGGCTGATATGTTGTCTCAGTAGCAACCCCTTTCATCCTTCTTCCTTATGGTTTGTCTGGAGCACCATCAGTGTTAATAGTGATAGTGAGTGATCATTTGCCACACACATAGTGATCCAGAAAAGCATTCCTTTCTCTGTAACAAACTCATTTAATCTCCTTATTTGCCGTTTAGGCCAATCATTAAGTGTTACGTCTGCCTCACAAAGAAACACATTATTTAAATCTGCAGTAACTGATTTTTTGGCCACGTGGGGGCAGCAGTAACAAGCTGTAAACAAAACACTGACATCACATTTTAAGTTAATGTGGTGAAGTTGAAGTTCGCAAAGAGCTACCAAAACACACCCAGCAGATACGTGCCGATAAAGACCAAACTTATCGTTCATTTGTAGTCGTGTTTCTGTCCACCTGGAAAATGTAGGTCCAATATTCATACTCCTTTAGCTCTGTTTTGGTCTCAACCAACTCCTGAGGAAGTTATATGACTCTTTAGCTGTTAACTATGTCCACCAACTAGTCGCTAACTTTTTCTATGTACGCTGTATTGTGCTGTGCAGGTAGTGTATAGTAGGGTTTTAGAGCTGTTTTAGCTGAAAACAGCTATCTGTTCTGGCTGGAAACCAGGTTGATAAGAGCAGTGAAAGTGATTTAAAACATAGAACTTTGGGGAACTGCAGCTGAAATTCTCTGTCGATTCGTCACTAAGAGCAATCACATACAAGGAGTCATGTGATCCAGTGTTAAAATAAAAACATCTATTATAGCTGCTTTAATTTTGGCTTGCATCAACACACAAATGCACAAACCCACCTGTACACTTCCACATATGGAGCTTAATTTACACATAGGGGATAAACCAAAGTTCTCAAATACAATACAGTAACAATGAATAGGATCATATAAAATAATTCTCTTGAGGAAATTTGATAAGACTGATGCCTTTGCCATAAAACTGCAGCTCACGTGCACTTCCTCAGGCTTTCAGTACAAGTGCAGCAAATGGAAAGATAGGTTGGCAATTGGACGAACACCCAGAAAATCAGGCAAAGCAGAAAGCAGGCAGAAAAATGGACAGACACAGCAAACTCTTACATGCTACAATGCTACAGGAATTACATGCAATAGGCTTAAGAGCACATGGGAAAGGGTAAGAACATGCAGGAAACACCTTATAATAAATCTGATGAAGCCTTGTGAAACAGCTTCATGACCAAATATCAAGTCCAGCTGCCTTACTACGCCAAGATAAATCTACAAAGGCCAACATTCCTGCCTCTCTCTACCATATCTGCTTTTTCTCCATCGTACACGAACCCCATACATGACAGTATAAGTCTGTCATTGTGGAATGTTAAAGCTCACAACGCATATCTAACTACAATGAGGATTCCCTAGTGAAACCATGGTGGCGCAGTGTGCAAATATAGATATACAGGTTTCCCAGGTAGTTGTAAACTCTCGTATTAATTATGTTATGCTGGAATGTGCAATACATATCTACTGTGGATGGACAGCAAGTTTCCTGATCTTGCTGGTAAGTCTGTCTGTCAAGGAATAATAATAATCAAGATTTTTGGGAATATCCCATTGCTCAATTTACTGGTTAAGTGATATAGTTTCAAACACTTTCAGTATAATGTTGGCACTATCTAAAGTAATAAGTGTGCACTTTTCATAAAATACTGTTATTATTATTAATAGTCCATAGATTTGTCACAGTTCTTACTGGTTTAATAATGCTCATGTAGCCAGGTTATTTTCGCCTCCTATTTCAGGTATTTCTGCTTTCCAATGAGTTTTAGCAACAGAGGAATTTAGATCAAACCACTAGGGAGGATTTTTATGGTCTCACCATTTAATGGATTAGTGTTCCCAATTTCCTGAAAGCTCTGTGTATTCCTGTGATTGTTTTAGCATAGCATTTAAGGTACAAACACCATCAATTCACACTGGTATTACTCCTCTCTGCAAGACAATGTTATAAGTTTAAGTCTTACATAATATTATTTATTATATAACAATGAAACTTAGACAGGAGTGTCTGTTACTTTAGTTACTTTACTATTTTTTAATTATATTGGACTAAAGAAATACAACAAAGCAAATGTTATTTATGACAAGGACCTAACAAGATTTTCCAAAAGGATTCTGAAACTGAATTTTATGAAGAAGAATACAGCTAAAATGCTCTAAACTTAACACCTGGGCTGAAACCCTTACAACAATTGGTGTATACCTCTGCACTGAGCAGAGGTTCAGTGGAGCCTGGCTGAACACAGGAGCTTGGCTGACTCTCTCCTTGTATAATGATTCTGGCTAAGGAGTGAGGTAAAATCTGTCTCAAGAGATGAGGGAAGGAAAAACGCTTTAAGAGAATAGCAAGATGAATTCTTACTGGGAGGGATGAAAGCACAGGATGTGGAAGAGAAAAAGAAAAAACAGGGGTATTCTGATTAGATCTAATGTCTCTGCTCCCAATCTGTCACTTCGATGTGTGAAAACCAAAGAGCCCATGTCAAAACAAACGCAAGGGAGAGCTACCTCTAAGAAACAACGACACGTTCCTGTGAAATGTTAAAACCCCAGGCAGGCAGCCACTTTCTCCTGGGAAAGTGAAGGAATCAAACAGGAGAGACTCTGCTGTGTGTGTGTGTGTGTGTGTGTGTGTGTGTGTGTGTGTGTGTGTGTGTGTGTTTGCAAGCATGTGGGGGGTAGGAACCAAATATCCTCTGTTCACCATTCTGTCTCAGCGGGACTCTTCCAAAACACTAACAACCATCCTCCTGTTGACGTAGACCGCAGGCGTTTGGACAGTAGAAAGAACAGACACTGACGAGACAACGCTCAGAGACAAGGGGAACCATCAGGTTTTGTTTTCTGCTCACTGTAATTGTTGACCATTTAATGATGACAGATCCCAGGTTCAGACTGTTTAGTTGCACTGTCAGTGTTATTATTTAGAAGAATGAGCCTGAGGTTAGTTAGTAAGCTCTCAAGTACCTCCCCTCCCCAACCCCAAGTAATAATAACTGATTCAATACCTATCAAATTAATAGTTTGATATTTGGGGAAATTCGCTTGGCCTACTAGGCTTCTAGCATTGAGGTTAATGAGAACATTGATACCACTTTGATAACTGTACAGTACTATAATTATAGGGCTACAGCCAGCAGTCAGTTAGCTTAGCTTAGTACAAAGACTCCACATACAGGGAAACAGGTGGCCTGGCTTTATCCAAAGGTAACCAGCACCTCTAAATTTCACTAATGAACATGTTATATCTCATTTGTTTAATCCTCTGAGCAGCCAGGCAACTAGTGGAGACTCCAGGAAGCTATTGCTCCCACCTAAGAAACAGTGTGGGACATAACCCCTCATAAATTCATACAATCATTTTTACACTTCAGTTTTTTTAAAGATTAAACATATGATATACTATGTTCATTAGTGAGCTTTAGAGGTGATAGTAGGGGGATTTTGTTACCTTCGGACAGAGCCAAGCTAGCTGTTTCTCTCTGTTTCCAGTCTTTAGGTTAAGCTAGCTAACCAGCTGCTGGCTGTAGCTTCATATTTACCTTACAGATATAAGAGTGGTATAAACCTTCCTGTCTAACTCTCCACCAGGACACAAAGAAGCGTCCCTTTCTCTATTACCAAAATGCTGAACTTTTCACTTTAAGTTGCTTGTCACAACTAAAAACTAATTTGAGGGAATTTTAATTACTTATTTTATATAAGTACTATTCCTAAAGTGAAATATTGTCATATTATGTGACAACATTAGTTCTGGGCTTTTACTTCCTTAACCATATGAAACCAGAACTGCACACATTAAACATACAGTTTTTATAGAGTGGAGGCTCAGCTGAGTTAGCCACAGCACTCCAGGCTCTAGCCTTCAAAGGAAATCAGATAGAGCACTTCTTATACGTTTTACTGCTCAGAGACCCCCACAGAGCAGCCTCATCCAATCACAGCTTCACTACAGGCTCATTCTGCCTTTGCAAAGTGAAAGCATAAGGTCTGAACTGGGCCTATTAAAGCCTTAACAACATGTTGCACACAAAGCTGCACTCAGCACAATGCTATACACTGTATGAACGCCTGCAATGCAAAGGATCGGAGCAGGTTTATAAACACAAACAACTTTTTTATTTGAAAACTCACCATATTGGCATTGCGTCCCTTTGAAACCCAGTGGACACTGACATATTTGGTCTCCGGTCTCTGAACAATGGCCTCCATTGAAACATGTATTGGCACCACACACCCCTGCAGATACCACATTATATTTTAATTTACTTGTTTAACCTTTATTATACCCAAGGGAGACCTGGCCAAAACGGCACATTAATTACAATTTAAATAGAAATTAAAACACAGTCAAGTGAAACAAACATCACATATCAAAGACGGACTAAAATCAGCTTAAATGAGGCAGTGACATTTCTTAATTAAATTTAGTTTTATCATGGCTTTTAATTCATTTAATGGGATAAAATCATTTCGTATATGTATATCACATACCATAAGGCTGCTGATGTTTCCATATTTATTTCTATATGATAAAGACCCCCATCCAGTCAGTGGGCTGGCTACATTCCTGCCTAATGTAACTGAGATTTCTCCAGTTTAATGCCTTATGTGATACATATGTATGCAAAATGCTATTACTCACTATGCAGACAGCCTATCTCTTCACCCTTCCGAGTCCAGCCAGGGCAGCACTTGTAGACTGTTTGTGAATCCATACTATACACCTGTCTGTACACTGTGTAGTATGCTGTCCTGAGAAGTAGAAATGATGTTTTAGTACACAATATGATTTTATGGAAGTTATATTATAGGTGTATGCATATTAATGAAGATAATATGACCTCTAAAGAATAAAATATATATGATTTCAACTCACTGTAACATTAAATTTGATATCTGTTCTATTCAAATGTCTATAAATATCAAGACCTCTTTATTTATATGTGTACTATTTCTCAGTTACTTTTCAGAATGGAACCAGTTTTGCATATTTAGAACTGCAATGTTTCTTATTTAAATGAACGTGAACCTGGTTTAAGACTTTTTGATTATGATCTCTGATCCCATGGAGCAGGCAAAGAGAAAGAGAGGCTCTCTTTCCATCAACAGTCATTCCAGTGGTGCTTATAAATGGCAAAAACATGGCAATGGCACTTGACCTGAAACACTTGCAGTGGGTCAATGTATAAAACACTCCATCATGACTTAACCTACGGCAGCTGTACTTGTGATGTCTTAATGGAATAGTAATGGTCAGTAATACAGTGTTGTGTGTGCTGTGGAAGAATTTTTGCTCTTACCTTCTCTCATAGCCTATACACCATCTGTGGCTGGTGCAGCCCTGTTTCCACACCTTAACCATCCGGGTAAAAGCTTGAACACAAGGCTGACGGACCCCCAACATGGACATCTCCTGGTCAGCACAAACATTTGGCCTGTGCATGGAATCAAAAAAACTTGAACTTGAAGACGTGAATTTCCACATGTTCAGTTGCATAAGCTTCAGCATCATCACACACATTGTTAAACAATTATACAGCTTCCTGTGTGGAGCATTATGTTTAAGGTCCAGTTTACACTTAAGGTCCAGAAAAAAGAGTCTATGGTTTGGCCTACAGCAGGCAATAAACAACCAATTAAATTCAACAGGAAATTGTTTTTTTTTCATTGTTTGCATGTTCATGTGCGTGCATGCATTCACTGACGTGTATGTTCCCAATGCAGCACAGAGATTTGTACTCTGCATCTGTCTGTGTTGTCAGTGCAGGTATCCCTAACTATCCAGAGGTGTCCTCCACAAACCATCTGGCTTCAATACAGAGCAGCCTGAAGTTAATTAAAGGAAGTATTCGCCTTCTCCGGTAATGAAAACGATTCCTTCAATCATGTCCAGCACAGTCTATTTAAATTCGGAAACCTCTGGTAGAGTACTACACACACAAAAAAATCACATTCCATTGGAAGCTATTATGCAGAAGCACGTTACAGCAGTGCTATTAAACCCATCAATTCTTGTATGGGACCTGAAAGAGCGACGCCTAGTGGGCACTGAACAGAAAAAAGTACAAAGTAACAGAATTACAGGTCGCAAAAGTTAAACTATTTGTCAAACTTGGCCTATGTAAATTACTGTCTTTTTATGAAGGCTCTTGCACATTAAAGTGTGTAGGCATAATTACATTATAATTTAAAACCATGTAAACGTAAAACATTCTCATTCACCTACAGTAATTAGTTAGTAAAATCCAGGCAAAGTGCAAATTAAAAACAGTGGAAACGATCTAAAGGATAATGCGTCACTTACATGTCAAGATGCAGCTCCAGAGATGATGCGATGTGCATGGTGCTGAATAATATCACACACAAAATATCTGGCAACATAATTTCAGCCGGTTACAGACACGGTGAGAAGTAGCCTACTCAATCGGCGCAGCCTCTGTGTCCATCAAATGAAGAGCATCCTGACATTTATGGAAGTCCGCTTTAAGACATGGCTTAAACGTTGATGTTCGTCTTGCAGTGATATTGATATAAGCCAGACGTGATTTCCCCGGTACTGGTTAAGTAGAGGGAAGACTTGTCTCATGTCAATCGCAGTCTTTGAATGGCTCCTAGTAAACGCACCACCCACAGTCACTAAGGGGCCACCTCCCAACCTCCCCCCGCGACATTGACCTGTGAATAAATGCATTATGTGATGTCCAGTTGTATCAAATGGAATTCTCGCCGAAGGGTTCTTATAAATATATCCTTGATTGAAAAGTTCTGCAATACCCCTTTTGTAGGAGATGAGAGTTTATTAACTATAAGAAACACCATTGAGTATAATGCAGTTTGATACATACCATAACACTGACTAAATAAATGTGAAGACAGGATAGGACAAACATTTATTGTAAGGATAAATCATTAAATGTTTAACATGCATAATTTATATAATGGCGTTTTGGAATATATATATTTAATAGTTCGGACTAATAACTTTATTGATCCCACAGGGATCAAATGTCCCAGCTTAAAAATGAAGTAGCCTATAAAAAACAGATGCATAGTATAAATAAGTATCAGAAAAACTAGAATACTATATACATTATAAATATCTACTACATACAATACGAGTCATGTAATTATGAGTAGGCTATGTTGAGAACTTTATGATAAATCAATTCGAGTTGGTTACCCTTATTGTTTACACATCCAACCAAATTTGGACCAAATGAAACATCATCATCTCATGTAATGTAATAATGTAATGATAAAGGTTATTGTCATAAACAGTGATGATCTTTTGACTTCAGCGCTTGGCGCAAGCGACGTCACTTCCTGCTGAGGTTTTGGCACTTCCTGTTTGGAGTACAGTCCTGAGGAAGAAGAGAGGTGGTCCCTCTCTCGTATCAACACAAGGAGATGCTTGACAGCACCGTCATCTATACTTCCTACGCTTAACTGTACCATTCGGTGTATATTAAGACGTTTTTATTACCTTCAGAGTTTAATAAATATTTTATTCTTTGGAACAAGGTAGCTATCCTTAGCAGCAAACGAAACGGTAAGATATCGAAATTAACGCGCTAGCTTGAAATGGCGCTAATGTGTTTAGCTGTCTAACCAAATCTAACGTTAGCTTAGATCGATCTCCCGACAGTTACTTAAACTATTGAGATAGACAGTAGCAGTTCACTAGTTACTGCAGATATTGGTGATTGTTCGTGTTCAAAAGCAAGCAAATAACTATTCTGTATTAGCTTCACTAGTATTAGCCAATTGTATATTATTGTTGCGATTAGCAATTAGTTAGCATTCATGCTAAAGAAAATACATGACCTGCTAATGTCCAAAGTAGTTCGTGACACCCCTTTTGTGTCTGCCTGCAAGGTAAAAACACGTTATCATCATATGATAGTGTCAAGAGCAAATTTCCATCTCTCACTACTGCCTACAGCTGATTAGATGCACCAGCAACGTTATCTCTGAGGAGATCATTGAAGAGATTCTTGTTGTGTGATATGTGTGTAGTAGTTGCAGTTTAATAAGATGTGCCCGTGGGTGTGCAGCATGACACGTTGTGTGAAACTACACCGATCTCTCTGCCCTGTGTAACCTTTATTTGTGACTAACAATTAGCTCTGTGTTGCTGAACAAACACACAGCCAGATGAACGGAGCAGCATTCCCTTCCCCCACGGCAGAGATGGCGGAGATGAACCGTATCCAGTACGAGCTGGACTACACCGAGGGGATCAGTCAGAGGATGCGCATCCCTGAAATGCTCAAAGTGGCTCCTCATTCCCACCAGGACTTTGATGTTGGATTTCAGGAGGTCCCCCACAGTGTCATAATGCAAGTCCCAGAGAGAATCGTGGTTTCAGGTTAGCTTGCTGCATTCTGTCAGTGTATGTGCTGTGTTTTCTGTGCTGTTAAGTATTATAAGATTGTTCAGTATATTATTACACAAACTCTGCTGACAGTAATCCAGCTATTACGTGACTTTGTTTGAGAGATTCTAGATAACTATCTGTGGCTCAGGACTTTGGACACCCTTCAGATGCTCCTTTACTGATCAGCATTAATATGTCAATTATTTATGAATGAAAATAAAATCTAGAGGCACACTGGCATATTGGTTAACTATGTGAAAATAGAAGTCATTCAGCCTAAAGATAGGGTTGGACGATTTACTTTAGAGGTATTTTTTTATATTCATTGAAGTTCTCTTTACATCCCAAAAGCAATCAAGAAATGAAATGCTCTAGTTGAATAGGAAAACAACTAGTATCTGTGGCTGTTGCAGGACTGTAATAAGCATGTCCAGTCATGATTGGCCGGTTGGATACTGTCAGAAGCTAACTGTGTATCTCCTCCAGCTTTAAGCATTCAAATCTCAGTACATTGTTTAAGTTAAGTGCAGAATAAAATACATCAGTCTTTCATTCGGGACTTCACTTCACACCTTCCTTTGTCAGGAGACAGTAATGACCCCCAGCTCCCCAGACCCAGAGACCTGGACCTAATCCAGTCAACACCACTAGAAACCCTGTCACTGAAGACTCCCCCCAGAGTCCTGACCCTTAATGAGCGGCCCCTGGACTTCCTAGAAGAGGAGCAGCGGGCAGCTCCAGAAAGTGAGGAGGTGGTAAGTGATAAAGCAACAAATTGTCTATTACTAAGGACATTGCATAAAATTGACTGAAACAATTTCTAAACCATAACCCGAATAAATCTTTTATTATTTTTGTAGTTGCGGCCCCAAGGACGATTACGGCGGGAACGCTCAGCCAGTGAGAATGCAGCTGCCCGTCATAACAGTCAGCTGATACGCAACGATTCCACGTGAGTATTGGCCTTGGATATGCCATCATTAGCTTGGTACTGGCTCCATCTTATCTCCTAAAGGCGTGCACCGGCATGTTACATCTTTGCTTTGGTTCTATGTTTTCTTCCGCCCCATTGTTTTTGTGACGTAGCCGGTTGTCTGTGGTTGCTGGTGTTGTAAGCTGTTTTGTTGCAAGAACGTTTGGTGCTTTCGGTGTTGCTGCAGAAGTCAGATGTCTAGTAACACCATGATTTTAAATGTTTGACGCTCTAATCCATTTGGATTTAATCACTTCCAGATTTTAAAAATATTTAATGATCTCCATATTACTGAAAAAGGATGAAAAATATTGCTGTTTAGTTTGTAAACACAGTTGAGGACCAAACTCCCCTCTCAGCAACACTGATACAAAACAAAACACGATGGAAAACTATTAAAGTAAAACACTGGCTAAACATTTTTAATGCAAAGCTGCTCAGATGTCAAGCACACACAGATAAGCTTTACTTATTTTAATGTGGGCCTACTTCACACTACATGTGAAAAATGATAAATATCAGACTTGCACATATCAGCAATTTTATAATTATGTGGGGAGAAAAAACACTTCATGTTCTGATCACTGGCCTCGTCACATCTGCATGTGTTGTCCTGGTACTACTGATAAGCTCACCAGCTCTAGTGTGGCTTGAACAGTGAACTAGACAGTGGTTTGTCTTGAGTAGTCAAATCAGGATTGGAACAGTTTGCTTGCCAATGCCATTTCCGTTTCTGTTTTTTGTTGAGTGTATTATATGTTAGTAAATCACTGTTAGTGGTTGGCAGATTGAATCTCTAGCTATTACTAACATGACTTTTACATAGTCAGTAAAGTTGAGGCCAAATTCTTTTCCTTATTTCTCTCCCTCTCCTTCCTTTCTTTCCTCTTTGGTCCTTTTCTTCCCTTTTCCTCTGAATTTGCTGCTCTTAATGGTGGGCACTGAGCAGTGCGACCCCTCCTCCCCCGGCCACTGTCCACCCTTGCCCCTCTCTCACCGCGACTGAGGAAGAACACAACTTGTACAGCGCTAACGGTGTTCTATCTTTCATCCAGTCCACTACACGTCGGGCTTACCAGCAAGTCCTGGAGGTCTTGGATGAGAACCCTCGCAGGTGACCTCCCAATCATCTGGTCATTATTTGCTTTTAAAAAAGAAATTGGGAAAAAAAGGCAACACAGACAGCATCAACTGTCTTTGATTCTGCAAAGTCTCATTGAATCTACTTTGATTTCTGCTCGTCTGCACCCTGTATTTAGGGCAAGGGGCTGTTGTTTCTGAAATGTTGTTTGGCCCTTACCCCTAAAATCCACTGAGTCCCGTCTACGGCGCATTACGGCTGCGCTGCGGTTGCCGGAGCTAATTGCGGCCATTAAAGTCAATGCTCGTGAGTCCACCAGCTGCGGCTGCAGCGCATCCCAGAAGCGTCTCCGCTCCGCAGAGAATAGGTAACAGGTCTATTTTTGCCGCTAGTCGCGTCAATCAGCACAGAGCAGATCGAACTGGGCAGGAAGTCAGACACAGAACGGCAGAGAGAATCCGGTCAATTTTCAAAATGAAACACCCTATGGAGCCTCCCAATCGTACAATAAACATGGTTAAAACGTACACAAAAGGAAATCTTTTAGCTACGTAGCATACTTAATCATAGTAAAAGCACGAAATGCAAACACTGATTACCAAGTCAACAAAATCTAAACATATCATCAAAGTCAGGCCGGCAAAACGCTCTGATTCTGAAATGCTCCCTGTGGGAAATGCAGCCTGAAGTTGCCGGAACGAAACAGGGTCACATAGAGCTGTGAAGAAGGTAGTAGATACACGAAAATGATTAATAAGTCAATAACGTGGGGCAGGCTGCACGCTCCGCTGCTGAAACACTTCTGACATGCTTCCAGTGGACTTTGACGCCGGGCAATGGACGCATCAAAACCGTAGCGCAGCCATAACGTCCCGTAGTCGGAGTCAGTGGATTCCCGGCGTTAGTTGTGTTGACAAGTTGCGAGTGTTTGTGTGGTAGGCTTACATGAGACATGATCTAACTGACTATTTTTCACATTCATTAACAATATTAATACATGGTGTATTAATCAAAATGTAGCCATTTTGCTATTTGTACCCTTCAAATGGGTTTGGTCCTTGGCATTACTGCTAGACATATTTAAGTTATTGAAGGATAACTGACTGTGCTGACCCAATTGTTTAAGTTGGACTTGGCCTTGTCAACCATTTTAAACAAGCTGACAATGTGCAGATCATATTAAATCATTTTACAGGCTTTATATCGGCGTAGAAAGAACCTTAAAATACTCACACATTTCAGCTTGCCCTAAGGTATAGGGCAAAAGCAGGGAAAAAGGCCCAAAAAATGTGTGTTCATACACCCACTTCAGAGGTCTGATTTACAAAACTTTCCTCCCCATTCTTAGCCTCACGTCTGGCAGGGAAAAGATTTCTGAAAACCAAACAATAACATTTTTGTCGTTTGTTTCAATACAGATAAAGAAATTACCAAGCGGTCTCATTTAAGAGTGCTTGATTTACAAAAGACCTTGCAAAAGGCTCAGGAATATTAGCCTGTTACTTCCCAGGACAACGCAACAAGTATAGTTATGCGAAAAGGACATGCAAGGTGTGTGCATGTATGTATGCAACACTGTACCATGTGTATGTTGCTCTTATTTATTCCCTTCTCCCCACCCTGTCTTTCCCCACCTCTATAGCAAACCATCACTGCGAGGGGGGTCGGCCTCAAGCTCCAACCCCCTGCATGAATCCAGGTAACTTCAACCTGGCTCTCTTCATTCTGATCCTTTGTCCTCATTTTCCTCATCTTTTCCTACCTTCCATTCTCATGTCGGGTCAAGATCAGGTCATGGTAGATAAAAAAAAACATCTATTTGAATGATGTTGCTATTGTAAAATTGTGCAAATATATCTAAAATGTACTAAATTATACCGTCTGACCTGGTTGTACTGTGTAATTCTCAAAGAGTCTGTTCTATTTTCCAGGCTTACACTGTCAACATATGAAGCCTCACTGGATGGGGGGCCTGATGACATGACTGTGGTCGATGCAACGACACTTCGACGTCAGGTCAGTTGTTAATAAAATCTCCATCTTGTGGCGCGAGAGCTAGTGGTGGAACCACTTTGACTGTGACTAAGACAATCTTTCTTCTTAAATTATTCATCTTTAGCTCATCAAGTTGAACCGGAGACTCCAACACTTGGAAGAGGAGAACAAGGAGCGAGCAAAGCGTGAGATGATCCTGTACTCGGTCACTGTAGCTTTCTGGCTTGTCAACACCTGGGTGTGGTTGCGACGTTAGAGCTGGCATACGTGTCTGCCGTCACCGTGACAGAAGAACGTACTACCGCTCATTCAATGTGTCAAATGTTAGCTATGCGCTGCACTCAGTCCCTGTGGGAGGAGAAGACCGTGTGGCACATGTGCCCAAGGCCTGTGGACCACAGGGCTGATATTTTGATTTAGTTTATTTAATACATGTACAGTTTTATTTTTTTACTCTTATTTCATCCGGTCTAATGTTTTGTTTTTATTACGAATCTTCTCGCTCCACGCTAAGCATGACGTGTTGTAAATATTTGTTCATGTCACTCAGAGCTGTGGAAAGAACCCATCCAGAGACACAGTACAGCAGAGTTTACCAAAATAGGAAAATGGAGCTGTAATGTGGAGATGTAACATGTTGAATATTTATTGCGGACAGTAATATGTGAGTTGAACTGGGACATGTAATGCAATTTAGTAAAACCATACATATGATGTGTTGTCCTGTATTTTTATTGACGCATTAAATGAAATGCACACACATCATTATAATTCTGCTGTTATATGAAAAAAGAACATATCTCTCACGTGTCTGACACTGTATGAAATGTGACTTTCTTTCCAGTTTTTATTTATGCTGGTTTTAATATTTTAATCGCAATTTAATTTTCCATAAATGTATATTGTCTTTTTTTCTTTAGATGCACTGAAAACTGACTGAAGTGACGCCAGTGTACAGTTGATTAAAAATAATTACAATCAAGTTATTGACATTTCTTATCATAATATGAAGGTATAAAGCTGTTATTACAATTTAAGGAAACATTAAAGAGATGTGACCAGATAAAGTAAGGTTTATTCTGTTTTCACACAGTGTTACAATTAACAAACATATAAACTGACTTTGAAATATTTAACACAAATATGCTAAACAATTTCCACTATTTTCAAGAGTTAAAAATATTACTTGTGAGACTATGTATAGTTTAATCTGACATGAATCCTTTATACCTTTGAAGCATCATTCCAGCTCCTCAATGAGGCAGCGAGAGGAGGTTTGTTTTGTTTTGGACTTTCTCACTGGTTGAAAAAGCTGTGGCTCACAGGCGTCCCCGTCCTCTGGATACACCAATGATGAAGACTTGTTAGAGACTCCAGTTGATTTTTTGCAGCCACTCATAAAAAACAGTGAATTTGTACCTGGACTGAAGGTGGGGATGCCCTCCCTCCGATTCCCAGTTGGTTCATCCTCATCATTCCCTCCTGATACCACCTCTACTTTTGGTTTGAACACTTGCTGAGGAGAGAACATCGACGTGAAGTCTTCTGTGTCCACATCCTCCAGATCAGGCAGGTCGTCAATACACAGTGAGCGATGTAGTGGAAGGTGAATGGTTTCCAGTTGCTCTGCATCCTCCAGCTCGGTAACAAGTGGTCCAGGGACATATGCTCGTACAACCTTGTCTGCTTCAGGTGGATTCATATTAACTAGAGAAGGCTGTTTCTTTTCAAACCCCTCAGTCATGTATGCCGGCTCTCTTTCCGCTTCATTTCTCATGAACTGGATTTGACAGGACTGGTTTTGTTGTTTTTTATCTTCTGCTATTTTCTTTCCTGCAACACTTTCTTTCTCTTGTGCTGGGTGCTCTGGATTTACCATTTCTTTCTCCTCTCCCACAGGCTGCTTTACCTGTGATTTATCATCTTTCTCCGACTGCTCTCTGTGCAACTCTTGACCTGGCTGCTCTGCATCTACGTGCTCACTGTTTGGCTGATCATCATTGGGCCCCTGTGTTGACTGACGCTGCAAGAACTCTTCATGGGCATCCAGGCTGTCCTGCACAAAGGCTTGGATCTTCCCTCCTTCGGTCAAAAGCTGGGTGCTGTTTTCCTTACATGGAGTCTCCGGCGTAGTGGGAGCCTCAGCCGCCCCTGAAATAAAACAGATTATTGTGTATAGTGATGCATATCCACATTTACTCTGTGTATGTACACTAGGTTAGTAAAAGTTGAGACCAGTTCACCTTTCTCCTGTAGCTCTCGGAGACGCTGTCTCTTCTGGGCTTCACTTCGAATCTTTGCCATACCATCCAAGCTGTCCTGAATCTTTCTCCTCTCTCGTGTTTCCCATTGCTCCCTCTCTTTGCGCTCAGCTTCCAGCCCTCCCACTGCCCATGCTTCTGCACATGCCCTGTCTTTGGGGAACACAGGGCGATCGTCGAGGAAGGTGAGCTGCTTGAGGCGCACGATCATGGTCTTCCTGTAGTTTGGAATCTTTTTCACCACTTCATTTCCCATTAGATTCAGCACTCGCAGCTCTGGCATGGCCTCAAGAACACGGAGGATCTCAGGGTCACTTAACAGATTGTGAGACATGTCCAACACACTGATTGCCAGACATTGGTTCAGATGCTCTATGTCCCCCACAGTCTCCAGTTTGTTATGGGCAATCTGCAGAGTGCTCAGGTTGGGGAGGCAGGAGATGTGCTCTATGGTGTGTATGTAGTTGTTGGAGATATTCAGGGTGCAGAGCTTTTTCAGAGGTTCAAGGTTTTCCAGCTTGTTTATGAGGTTCTGCTGAAGGAACAAACATCGCAGATCAGTCTGGGCATCCAGGTTCTCAATGCGTTGAAAGCCATTGCTTTCCAGCCAGAGACACTTCAGGCCTGTGTACTCCTCTAAGTTCTCAATGCTGGAGAAACCTTTGAAATGCAGATACAAGGTGTCATTCAGGCAAGGTGTTAAGTAAAGTTTGTTCTGCTTGCAAAGGTCTTTCAGGACTTCCTTGGTCATTCGTGGCCCTGAATATTTTCCCCTTTTCTCTTGAAGTGGACTTTGCAGCTTGTTATTTTCCTTGTTTTCTTCAGCTCCATCCTTTATCACGGCATCCACTCCATCTTTGACGGCATCTCCACTTTCCATCGGAGTCGCTGTCGCTACTTTATCTCCCATGGTTTTCTGGACTTCAGCAGTGGACGACGCCGACAAATGTCAAATGTCTATGTCAAATCAAGTTAGCAAGCAGCAGAAATAGAAATACTCTCTACTTATTTTGTGTATGTATTCTAGCAGTCTGCAAAATGTTTATTCCCGTAAATGTCACTCAGCAGTCCGCTGTCTTAGCTAACGTTTACGTTTGTTTCCATGGTAACGCTTGGTCATTATGGTAGGAACGGTCCGGCTGGCCGAATATTATCGTTTCTTCTTCCGTGTCGGAGCGCTTTAAGCGTTGCACCGTTGTCAGTGGTCGACATGGCGTCCGGCTACATACTAAATCGTGCCGCGCTGACATTAGGAGTTCACTGCCAGCGTGTTTGCCGAAGCATATCGTTTACACAGGTTAGAGAGAAAAAGCGATGGATGAAAGCATACACATACCTCATGGCTAAGAAGTTAAAGCTCGAAGGACCTCCACCACCGAAACCACGGTGAGGCTAACGTTAGCTAACGAGTTCACTAGGAGAGCGTCTCAAGGCCATCAATACACTTCAGATATACGCCAGTGTGTTTGTTCCTCTAAGCCGATTAAGTAGGCTTCATATAGAAAATAGTATAGCTACATTACACACTTTCAGTGCAGACTTGTTAAGCAGCGTGTGTGTTGCTAAGTTTTCCAATGTTTTTAAAGTGAACCCAGGTGCCTCGCTTGGACCCAATGTGTGCCTCCAATTTTTTTGGCATAATTTTATATTTAAGAATTTTGTATTAAGTATGAATTCTAATGTGCACTAAGTAAGAACGTCTGTCATCTCAAACACACTACTATATATTTTATTTTATTATGATTATTATTTTTGCATAACCCCAACAGCACAAGTCAGAAATAATATACTATATATAATAATATACTATTTTTTGATTGACTTTCTTACAGCTCTCAACAGCCTAACTGGGATTACCATGCTGAGGTACAGGCTTTCAGCAGCCGCCTCAACGAGAGCTTCTCCCTAGAGCTACTGAAAACAGCCTTTGTCAATCCCTGTTACCTGCAGGCGGAGCACGAGAGGAGGCAGGGGTTAGGCGTGGACTCAGAGACCACCGCTCTTGTTCTGAAAGACAATATTAAGCTGAGTAAAAAAGGTGCAGGTTTCACTGAAAGCTTCCTGACCGACTGGTGCAGGGCCAGCTTCCCGAGCCTGCCGCGTGAGGGGGTGGAGAGTATCGTAGGGCACCTCAGCAGTTCAGCAGTTGTGGCTTATGTAGCAAGAAATCTCGGCATTGAAGACCTCACCATGAGTGCAGAATTCCCTGTTCCCGATGATGTGCTTCATGCTACATTCATGGCAGTGATTGGAGCTCTACATGAGAGCAGTGGAGCAGAGCGAACTGGATTTTTCCTTAGGGTAAGAGGCTTGCTGCAGTGTATCATGAGTACTCAGTTTTTTTTAATGAAACTATCTTGTGTCCTCCTTCAGACTCATCTGTAGGCTCTATTATTTGTACAGCAGTATGACATTTCTTTTTCCTCTCCCTCACCTTCACCTTCCCCCCTCTCTGTAGGATTTCCTGGTCACTCAGCTGATAGGGAAGGAACTGTTTGATATGTGGACAGTTGTCAACCCAATGGGACTACTGGTGGAGGAGCTTATTAAGAGGAACATTCCTCTGCCAGAGCCCCGCCTCATCCGGTCTGCTGGAGCCAGTACCGTCCTGCCGCTATACTTTGTCGGCTTGTATAGGTATGCGTGCTGTTGTGGATGCTGTTATCCAAAGTAAAGCGAATGAAGATTTACTGTGGAGGGGGATGAAATCAGAGCTCACATGTCTTAAAATCAAGTTACATCACAAGTTGCACATTTGAGGTTTTAGAGACATGCAGATAATTCATAATAGACTAGATGGTTAAAGTGTTTTGTGTATAATCTAACTATTTTACTATCTTTTTTTGTATTTGTTTATCTGTGTGTTGATTCAGTGACAAGAAGCTTCTGGCACAGGGTCCAGGAGAGACACTTGTAGCAGCTGAGGAAGAGGCAGCTCGCGTGGCCCTCCGGAAACTCTATGGATACACTGAGAACCGCAGACCTTTTGACTTTTCTCCACCACAGAAGCACCAGCAGCCATTAATCCAATCAGTCAGCAGCAATTAATGAAGTAAAAAGTCTAATATTGTGGACTACAGACCTGCTTTGGAATATAGGGAGAATGTAAAACAAAATAAGGTCATTATGAGTCATGAGTGTAATGGTGCACTTGTCAGGATTGTTTCTGTTGGTTATTTAAAAATCAGTTTCCCCAGACAAGTGAGAGCAAAATAAGCCTAATTGTCCAAGTAAAAAGGGCGACTATAGTGTAAGGTCCAGGTTTCCACTGTATCAGACAGAAATCTAATCTAGTGTGTCTGTGAATAAATTTGATGACATATTGAAGAGTAAAGTTCAGTAATCCCATAGATTACCTTGGCTAACCTATAGCTTCAGCAGTCCATGGCACAAAATAGACCTGATATGTCGTCATCCTTATAAGTAAAGCAATTGCCTACTTGTTTACTTGGTATTCTGTTATAAAATGTTCATCCATAATAAAATAATAAATATGTGTGTCATGACTCTGTTCATGCACATTTTTTGGATCATGTCTATTTTCTTCTATATGTTCTATATCTTTACATTCGTTCTATATTATTGTGTATGCCTTTATGAGGCTTAATTGTGTGACTACAAACTTGATATCAAGATTTTTTAATAATATTCTATGGATATTTAAAGTATAATCCCTGGTAATGATTCATGTTCTCCACTTGCTTAAGCTATAAAGAAATACATTCACCCTCCTACAGCGATTTGTCTTTTAACTAGTGCTCTGCAGAAGACTAAAGAGCCCTCATTGTTTTAGGTATTTGTAATGTTGTACCATGTTATAGTGATCTTTATTAACAGATCCAATGTTTTTTTACGTGAATGGTTTCATCTACCTATTACCCATGTGTTTTGTGCTATTCTGAAATTTAAATGCCGCATTTCATGAAAAACGTAAGCGTTGCATGAAACAACGCCACATACTTTGGACTGTCTCCCATGGTGTTGCAGTGGCAATGCTAATCCGCATAGCGGCGCGCATGTATTAAAGAAACACTAGCAGCGGTGGTGTTCACTGTCACGAGTACAACCAAAGAGGTCTCATTGAAGAGACAAGATAGTTCTTGTCCTTTTATAACCTTCGGTATCTGCTTTTTCGGGAAATTCCTCGGACAAGTCACCGCCTGCGCTCTCTATTTACAGGAATGTTTTCCATTTAACTCCATGATCACTACAGATAGTAACGGGTAACTGCAAGAATGAAAAATAAAATTTCGTCATCGACGCTAGTCAAAACTGCGGGCTACACTGTACATACAGGTATATACGTACATACACGACATCAGATAAACAGTATTGTCGTAGAACACTGCGTCGTAATAACGGTCGTAGATATAATTTGCTTAACAAACCAAAGATGATTGACCACACATATTGGACAGTAACGAACAGAAAGACACTCATATTTGGACCTAACCCAAAAGAGGCGTTGCAGTCTGTATAACGGGATTTAAACGTAGGCGGAAGTAGAGGAAAGGAAACCTCTTGTTCCGTTATTAAACCTGATCCAAAACCTCAAACTCCTTGTTCGAGGATACGCGAGGCCCCCTGACAGAACCACCTACCCATTTCTCTGTCTTTCGTACGGACCGGCAACCGTGGAAAAAGCACAGTTATTTGTTTTATTTGTAGCTAACCGTCCCGTCTCCCCCGGTTTTATTTAATCCTGCAGTATATCTCTTAACCATGGCGGCGAGTGCGAAACGAAAACAAGAGGAGAAACACCTGAAGATGCTGAGAGAAATGACGAGTTTGCCACCCAACAGAAAGTGCTTTGACTGCGACCAGCGCGGCCCAACCTATGCCAACATGACTGTGGGCTCCTTCGTATGTACCTCCTGCTCTGGCATCCTGTAAGTTTTGAAGTTGCTGACTGACCTCCTTAGCTTAGACATGGCGCACACGATGAAACGTTATTGGTAACGTTAACGTTACGCTACATACGGCACCATAAGCCAGTTAGCCAACTTGCGCTAGCTAACGTTAAACAGGTAACGTTATCTAAACACGTTAGTGCCAGTGTGAGTTTAGCTCTTGTGACATTGTCTTGCTCTGCTGTGTTGGGCGGGGTAACTTCGATAGATGTGTCTGTGTTCATCGCAGCAAGCTAACACAGCAGCCACCCTAGATGTTAGCTAACTTTAGCTTCCAATGCTAGGACTACAGTAAGTTAAGTTAGCCAGCTGCTGCTACCAGTTGCTGGCAAGCACCAACCTTGTTACTGAGCAGATTGATTGATTTGGTTATGGTGCCCCCCCCCCGCGATCGACCACACACACCCTTACAAAGACACATGGATACATATTGAAATGATCTGTTGGTTGGGGTGTCGTGTTATATCCACGGATTAGCTTTTTCTTAATATTCTCCACAGGACAATTCCGAGAGTTATACATTTGAGCCTACATGTTAAATGATGGTAGACAATTGGGCGTGGGAAAGCGACATACTTTGGAGATGACACTGCGAATGTAATGCCGGTATTCATGCCATCATCAGTTGTATTTAGTCCAGTCATCTATTTTTGCATCAGATCTAACATCAGAAGTGTTAACGTTACGCTAGTGTGTCTCTTAGATAGGTAACGTTACATTGGCAAAAATACACGCAGACTTTAACTCCTCAGAAAATCGGCTATATTAAAGCCATGTGTGTGAATAGCTCCTATTTAAATATTCTGTCCACAGCATTAATAGCTTCAGTGTATCTGGGTGTCTTGACTGTATGTTGTGTAACCAAGCATCTGTAGCTTGTGATTTGGGATTAGTAAAGTATTAATTTTCTTCTTATTCAGCTAAAGATATCCCACCTCATTTCACTTGTCAAATGTTGCCTGTTTAAAAGGTTTTGTTTTGGGTAGGTGTGGTGCTGGCCACAAAATCCAAAGTGGTGTGACACTAATGACAATTTATTGCACAGGATGGTTTTTGACCTATTGCGCAGGACACATTTACATACAACATGGATGCTATTATCTATATTGAATGTTACTGTGCTAATCTGCAAGTTAATCACTGTCCTCTATATACTTTTGGAGATTAAGCTCCCCTCTCGTGGTAGTGTAATGGCATTTGGTTTGCTGGAAACCAAATTATGCCCATATAAATGCTGACAACATTCAGCTCAGTTTTCCAACTGTACAGCAGTCTTGCAAGAAGGACAATTAATGCATATGATTTAAAAAAAAACAACCCAAATATGCTTCTAAACATAGCATCATAGGTAGTGTGTTGTCTGCAAATTGTTAAAATCAAGAACCCTGGTCCTCTCTTTCCCATCTTTGCTCACAAATAGTTTACCTTGGACACAAGACATTTGAGAAGAGTAAATTGGCAGTGGGCAATTAGCAGGTAATTCAATAAGCGGTTCATCCGTCCATCCTGTTCTTCTTATTCACATAGTCTGTAGCAGCCTGCATTGGTTCATGGTGAATAATGATTATTCTAATAATGTTGCAGTGGAAAGGTAACATATATGATTTTCTGTTCTCCAGTGATTTTTATTCGTCAACAGAGGAACATTTGACACAATTTGATATTGTTTGTTCTTCAGACTTTGCCTAAGATACAGCCCTTATTTGATTAGGTTTGTGACCTTAATCTGTGCAAACGGTTTTAGCTGTCTCCACTTGGGAACGATGTAAAGGCTATGTAGCACTGAAAAGACTGAGATTAATGGTGAGTTTGCTGATGGGCAGAGTTTGTCCTCTATTTCACTTCGCCAGTTGGTCCGCGGGGACTCCACTGTGAATTTCCCATCTGCTCACCCTATGGTATTAAAGTCTGTAATGTCAGCTAATTGAGTTCTTTTATATCTTGAGATCACACTTCATCCCCCTTTCTTTCTTGTGGTATTTCTCACTCACTTTTCATTAAGACAAAACTACTCATTGGCAAAAAATCTTCCCAGCAGAAGCATGTGGGTTTGAAAGGATTGAGATCTGTTTGATGTATGCAGGAAGCCTCATGTGATTGTATACTCAGGAAGTGGTATGACCCCACCTTGCTGCTACATCAGCAGCATGTGCTTCTATATGTGTCATAGGAAGTGGCTGAGATGTCACTGTCTGTCTCTCACTTTCCTTTTAATTCAATAGAGGCAGAGATTCATGCTCAGACTTGATAATGATGGTTTGGTTAATGTCTTGATTATCCACTATGACTGCTTTATGAATAAAAGTAGTGTTTGCATTATTTTGAAAGCAAAGCAAAACTTTGCCAACACAGATATTCACCAGATTATGTTACTAGTTTTTTAAAAGCCCTATAGAGGTAGAGACGTTGCTGAGACAGTCTTAGACTTGTGATTTATGTTTGCCCTTTGCGTCTTTCGTTTGCAGTTTGGGCAGTAACAGCCTTTAATTGTTTAGGGGTGATAGCAGGGGCACAACTACCTACCATGTAACACCCCCCCACCCCACCCCCATAGTTGCGGTTGTTTTATGGGTAGAGTTGGAATCTGCTGTGTAAACACATTCCTTATGAAGGTGGAGGCGTTCCCAGGAGGAACACCACACACACAATGTTTCTTCTGCAGAATTGCTCACAGAAGGAAGTAACCCCACTTGGCCTATGTGTTCCTGTGGAACCATGACTCCCAAAACTGAATAACACAGCGTGACATAGGTGGGGAGGTGTTGTCCCCAAATGTTCTCGCTAAAATGAAGCAATGGGATGTTAGCAGATGATATGAGCATGCTGGGTTTTTCTGTGCCCCTAACATTAGATTTCTTAAAAAGGTGCTGTGTCTGTGAAGCATCACTGGGATGAGAGATTGGTCAGGGTGTAACTTGGCATTAGTAGTAAGCCATGAAAATAAGAATTGATATTATCTGTGATAACAGGTAACAAAAAATGTTGAACAAAGTGTAATGCACATGCTTTTGTAGGGACTTAAAGCAGCAAAGTAAAAGATGGTGCATAGCCTCTCCTCTCTTAACATTGCCAGTTTCTCTCACCCTGAAGCTCTTACAATATGCAAATTAGTGGCGTTTTCCCGGCTGAGCTGGTCTGATGTACTGTAGCGACTAGCTCATAATTATTTTACTATGCAATATGTGGTAGGCTACTCTTCTCTGATACACTACGCTACCCAGTAGACATGATGACAACGATAGTTTGATTAAATCCTTAATTTCTGTGTTACATTGTTGATATTGACCTAAGAAGATATTGTATTAGTTCTTTATTTTTACCAATGAATAATTACTGCTGTCATTTAATTCTCCACACAAAATAATCCTACTGTCACTGTACACTGTTGTAAATTTGTCTAGTAGAAAGAGGGCGTGTGGAGTATAGGTCTATGCCATTGTGTCGCTTGGCTCAGTACCAGACAGGAATACAGAATACAGGAATCACCTGACCGTTATGCTGATGATTCAACCTTTTGCAGTGCGTGTTTATGATAAGACTTTTCAAAGTTGAAAAAAGACATTGAATGTAACAAAATGTATTGTCACTGTCAAAAAAATGTAAATACTGTAAATGAACAGAAACAAAGTAGCCAGTATCAGAATTCCTAAATTGGACAACTGGTTAAAATGCTGCCGTCATGTTTAGACCTTTCGGGCTGTGGAGCTTTCTCTGTGTATCTGACCTAGTTTCATCTTCATAATACCGGGATCTGATCAGTCATCTACCTCTGGGCGCTGAAAAATACATTTAAAGCTCAAATACACTCAATCTTCTGTTTTACCACAGCGAGTGTATTGTTTCTTGCTTTAGATAGGGTTTTGTCTGAAAACAGTGAAAAATTTGGAATAATCCAAACAGGGCTATAACTAATATTTTTAAAAAATCATTAGATTAACCTGAATAACTCTAAGTGATGTCTTGTTTGTTTTTGTTTTACTAACAGCATCCATTCCCCAAAGTCTCCACGTTTGGGAAGGTGCAGCCCGCCATGTTTATGTTTTTATTTGACAAGTAATTGAAAGGGTGAATTTATTCATTATAATTGTTTTGTCTTTAGATCGATTTGGGGATTAAGCATCTCTTCATTTACATGGTAGTTCCTGTAAATGTTGTAATATAGCACTTGTATTAGGAGTTCTCTGTTTGTGGCATTCAATCAGCCTTAACTGTCTATTCAGAAAGTGTAACATGCATGACATAACTGGGCACAAGTTGTTAGTCTAGTTCCCATGGATCTACTTCATGTTTAGGTAAGCAGGGCTCTACATGCCATGTAGTCGCATATACCCCTAAAAATAGATACATGCGAACCGGAAACATTATTTATAAGCACAGTGTAAAGATTACTATGGTAATCCCCCCTGCCCCGCCTCTGTTTGTTCAAAACATAGTCAGACTGGCCACCCTCGGTGTGTGGGATCTATCTGTGGCTGCTTGGCAGCTCATTATACAAATACATTAGCGTGATCAGTGTTTTAAAAGCTGTGTCAAATTTGGGATGTGTCAAAAATCTTTTTTAATATTTTAAAAAGCTTTGACAGAATTTTGGGCCCAGGCAGAGCGTGTAGATACCAGGATCTTCGAACCCATAGTCCTCTACTGGTTTCAGCTTTCTAATAGATGTCATTGTTTACATGTATCTGTTTTCTCTCTTCCCATGTTTTTCTTGAATGTGAATTGACACATCTACTTGGATGTTTACTCACAAACTGTGTGGCTACTTAATTCTGCCTCATCCGACTGTTATAAATACATCTGTATGTTTGTTATACTTTGCTGAACAGTCAGCTGATTGGTGTCTGTGTAAAGAATGGGTGGAGATGAAAACCGGTTCTGTAAGGGGGTAACAGAAGTGAATAATTTAGCAGTCTTGTCTAGAATTTCACTGCCTTTGGGATTTGACTTGTCGATGTGTATAACACTGTGTTTGTAATTGTGACACTGCTGATCTACTTTCCTACAGCAGCGGTTCCAAAAGTGGAAGCACCCTGGGAAACCTTGAGGGTGGACTAAGGGTGACGCACAACAATCATATCATTGTTTATTTGATGTGCATTTTAAATAACGTGTCACCTGTGACTTTGTTTTTAAACACATCACAACAGAAGAAAAATGAAACTGCGAAAAAAACACTGTTATGCATCTCTGTATATATATGCATGTTATATTTGGGTTGTGGGTGGCTATGGGTGCCATGACAAAATATTTCCTTTTAAGGGTTACCTGAAGAGCTGAACCAGGAAAATGCAAGTGAGACTTAGCAGGTGGTATGAGCAACAGGGTATGAGAACAGGAGAGGAACAGCTGTCTGTTGAAACATCTTGGCAAAAAAGTTCAAGAGAAAATTTGCAGAAACTGCGTGGTCGCCTTTAATGATTGGCAGCATTATGTCCTTGTTCAAGGTATTCTGCTTCCTTGATAAGAAACTTAATGGAGAATGGATACAATATTTTATTCCCTGCTTAAACATGTTTTTGACTTGGCACGCTCCCCTACCCCACTTACTTACCCTTACACTTATGGTGGTTTCAGACCAAAAGCGAAGCGAGCGTTCGGGCGCGGTGAGTGTACATACAAAGTCAATGTCAATATGCGTAGAGACGCTGAACTTGTGCTAGAGGAGCAGGAAGCAGTGCTCCAGCTTTGGACAAATAAACACCGGTGGTCGACTGGGCCTTGCTCGTAACTACGCCGTTTGCTCGAGGGAGGAGCTCGGAGTAAACTGCTTATATTAAATTAGCTTTTTACTTGAGTTTTTAGGTTTACAACGTTGATTTATCTTCACTGGAGCTTATCAACACCTAGATTCTGTGCACATCCGGTTCCAGTGTTGTTAGCGTCGTTTGGCACTACTTCATATTTAACGCGAAGGAATTCATGGGAGTGGAATATTTTCAACTCAAGTGAGAAAGTCGCATGACGGCGAGTATGGTCAGAGATAATTGATATGGTTGAGATTGTCCATACATCACTGACTGCTTCAGAGCATTGTGTGGAGAGGGCCAGGCAGAGGGGCGATTGAAAATCTGCTGGCCGGCAGGGAGCTGCTAAACTTGCGGGAGAGGAGCAGGGAGCAACACTCCAGCTTTTGGACAAATGAACACCTGTAGTCGGAGTGGATTATGCTCTGAAAACTATGCAGTTTGCTCACGGGAGGAGCTTGGAGTAAAATGCTTTTATTAAATTAGCTTTTTACCTTAGCTTTTGGGATTGCAACGTTGATTTATCTTCAGTCGAGCTTGTCAACAGCTAGCTTCCGTGCACGTCCTGTTCCGGTAATGCTAGCGTCAGTTGGCATGCAGAGCTCTGTTGGACTACTACTCCATATTTATAAATCGGACAAAACTGGACATTGCTGGAAGAAAAGAAAGCGAGGCGGTTGAACTACCTGGTGAGTTCAGAAAACATGTATGAAACTTTATTCCCGCTATCGTTGTATTTTACTGTGACCAAGTTAGCGTAGCATAGCCCTGAGCGATCCGAGCTCCATTCAGAAAACAAACATTTGGAAGTTGTTGTCTTGACCACAGACCTGACAAAGCATGAATTCATATGTTTAACAAATCTGCATCATGTTGCAGTTATTTCGGCATCAATTTGATCCGTTTATTGCTATTTAATCACAGCAAAATGTTTACTTTGGGTTCATATAGCTGTAGTAACGGGGAGTTGCGTTTCTTTGTGCTATTGTGTTGTGTGCGAACACTCAGCAGTTCACTGATTAAAACCCCGCGAGGAAACTGCAGTCAAGCCAGCCCCCACTTCGAAAAAGACAGTCAAGCCAGCCCTCGCGCTGTTTCGCGGTGCGTGTTTTT